>CM046454.1:14473273-14494132 GCA_025506515.1 Flaveria trinervia | reverse complement strand
GATTTTAAGTCCTTGAACATCTTAAAAGCTGATTTTAGAAAGTCTAAAAATGATTATAAACGGAAGATAGAGGACTTAGAGAAAACCATTTCAGTTCTAAAACATGAGCATACAAATTTTAGGACTCAGATAAAAGATCTCATAACTAAGCTGACTGAGTGCCAGGCTGAGCTTGTGATCAGCAAAGCCAGGGCAGAATAGTGTGTTCTTGAAGAAGTGACATTCAAGAACATGATATCCTCATCCCTGCACAACAAAGTATGCTATAAAAACAAGCAGGGACTAGGATCTGAAGAGATAGCTCCTCCACACACAATCTTGTCTCTAAGATCACCTAGGTGTGGAACTTGTGAAGATGAGTTTCCTCTCATAGATCCTTTGAGTGAAGAGGATAAAGAAGTGATAGTGAAGAATTTCTCTAAGAAGAGTGAAGAGGAGGAATCTAAGAAGGGCCACTATCCTTCTGAGGAGAAGAAGAAGACTGTGATGACCAAGTTAATGAGAAAGAACTTGATCAGAAAGAGCAAAAGAAAAGCTAGGAAGGCTCAAGAGATCAAGGCTACTTTGGACTCTAAGCAGAAACAAGTTTTTATCTCTGCAGGGTTTGAAGTAGTAAAGACTGAAGACATCAACCTAAACTCTTCTGCTACGAGTTCTGGTTCATGTTCAAATCATCTCAATACCAAGAAGAAGGTTGATCTGTTGTGTACTACTGCTACACAGCCTGGACCATCCAACTCGAAGAACAGTCCTAAGCCTAAAAAGACTATCTCAGCATCTGCAAAGATGAGGGTGGAGAAGGGATATGACCAATGTCAGTCTTGTTCCCAGCAGAAGGCTCGTGGGAAGAAGAAAATGGAGTGTGTCATGTGTGAAAGTACTGCTCATCTTGCTAAGGATTGTCCATATAATCCTAAAGGTACTCTTCATATGACCAAGACAAGGACTTCCAAGAGTTCTAAGAAGATTCAAGCTTCGGAAGGAAAACCTGTTTCCTTTGGAAGCTCCAAAACTAAGAAGAAGGCAAGTGGAAAATTGCCTTCGGAAGAAAAGTTGGTCTCGAAAGGAAGGAATACTTCTGAAGCACTGAATTCTACTGCAGTGTCTGCAGAATCTTCCGAAGGTCTAGTCATCAAAACTTCCGAAGTCTCAAAAGCTTCCGAAGTATTGAAGGTCAAGTCCAAGCTTCCAAAGGTGGTGTGGAAGTCTAAGAAAGACCAAGTGACTGAAAATTCTCCATCAATAATAGCTCAAGATCCTCCAAGCACAGCCATAGGATCTATTACTGTTGCATTACCTTCTGTTTCTCTTAGTGAGCCCAAGACAAATAAGGCTTGGGTTTCCAAATGTAACTAATCATTTTCTTTGTGCAGGGACAACTCAAGACAAACAAGAATGTCTGGATCATTGACAGTGGTTGTTCTAGGGACATGACATGCAATAGGTCACTACTCTAGAACTTTGAAAGGATTGATGGAGGACCAATTGCTTTTGGAGGAGATGAATGTGGTTAAATTTCTGGAAGGGGCAAGGTCACAAATGGTAAGCTCAACATTGAAAAGGCAAACTTTGTCAAGGAGCTTGGGTTCAATCTTCTGAGTGTATCCTAATTTTGTGGTCAGAGTCATAACATGCTCTTTACTGACCATGAGTGCATTGTTCTCAAGCCCGGGGTGGTCATTTCTCATGAGCATATTTTGCTCAGAGCCCCTAGGAAAGGAAACATGTACAAGATGGACTTGCAAGAAACATCTCCCTCTGGAGAAGTTTCATGCTTTTTGTCTAAAGCCAATAGTGATGAGTCTTTCCTATGGCATAAAAGAATGTGCCATGTAAACTTTAAGAATATGAATAAACTAATTAAGAATGATTTGGTAACTGGAATGCCAAAGAAAGAGTTTACAAGTGATGATCATTGTGTGGCATGCCTGAAAGGGATGCAACATAAGGTATCTCACAAGCCTAAAGAAAGAAACTCCATCATTACACCCCTACACTTGTTACATATGGATCTCTTTGGCCCCACCAGTGTAATGAGTCTAGGAAGGACCTCTTATTGTTTAGTGATCACAGATGACCTTACAAGATTCACTTGGGTCTTCTTCCTTAGAACTAAGGATGATACTCCTGAGATTCTGAAGAATTTCATCCTAAAGATTGAGAATCAATCTGATCACAAGGTCAAAATCATAAGATGTGATCAAGGAACTGAATTCAAGAACCGAATCCTTGACACATTTTGTGATAAAAAAGGTATTACAAGACAATATAATGCTCCCAGGACTCCTCAGCAAAATGGTGTTATTGAGAGGAAAAATAGGACACTGATTGAAGCTGCAATAACCATGTTGTCTGACTCTGAACCGCCCATCACCTTCTAGGCTTATGGTTAAGACTCATGGCAAGACTCCTTGCTAGGTGCAGAGTCAGACAACATGGTTGAACTAGCATGGTTTGACTCATGGCAAGACTCCTTTTGAACTTACTATGTGCAATATAATGCTCCCAGGAGTCTTGCTATGTGCAGAGTCAAACTGATTGAAGCTGCAATATATGAACTTTGGCATAAGACAAAGTTCAATACAGGTAATCCTTATGAACTTGTGGTTAAGACTCATGGCAAGACTCCTTATGAACTTTGGCACAAGACAAAACCTTTCATTGGTTTTCTCAGGTCATTTGGATGTCCTTGCACCATCCTGAATACCAAAGATCAAATTGCCAAATTTTCTGAGAAATCAGATGATGGACACTTTATTGGATACTCTTACCAATTTAGATCTCTCTCAACAACTTGTTATGATCCCTCAGCTAAGGATCCACAAGTCTCAACCACCACAAACATCATTGGAGATGTTGTCACAGTGGTAAGAACAAGAGGACAAACCCATGTAGCAAATGTTTCACTTCACTCTTGTTTCTTATCCCAGATAGGGCCAAAGAAAATTGATGAGGCTCTAAAGGATAGAAGTTGGGTTGAAGCTATGCAACAGGAGCTGCTTCAATTCAAAAGGCAGAAAGTTTGGAACCTTTGTCCTCTTCCTCATGGGAAGACTACCAATGGAACCAAATGGGTGTTTAGGAACACGAAGGATGATAGGGGCATTATCATCAAGAACAAATCTAGACTAGTTGGTCAAGGGTACACACAAGAAGAAGGGATTGACTCACTAATGTCTTTGCTCCTGTAGCAAGACTGGAAGCTGTTAGAATATTCCTGGCATTTGCTGCATCCAAGAACTTCAAGGTCTATCAACTTGATGTGAAGTGTGCTTTTCTTTATGGGGTGATTGATGAAGAGGTATATGTCAAATAGGCACCTGGTTTTACAAATCCTGATCATCCTGATTATGTATGCAAGCTTGACAAAGCTCTGTATGGGTTGCATCAGGCACCCAGGAAGTGGTATGAGACTCTATCTCAGTATCTCTGCAAACATGGATACAGGAGGGGTACTATAGATGGAACTCTCTTCATCAAAGGACAGGGAAATGACTTGATGCTAGTTCAAGTATATGTAGATGACATCATCTTTGGTTTAACTAATCCAAGGATCTGCAAAGACTTTGAGAAACTGATGAAGGACAAATTTGAAATGAGTACCATGGGGGAACTCAATTTCTTTCTGGGAATTCAAGTGAAGCAAGTTGAAGATGGCATCTTCATTAGTTTGTCAAAGTATGTTCAAGACATACTCAAGAGGTTCAACATGACTGATTGTAAGATTGCTAAGACACCCATAGCAAGAAACCACTCCCTTGGACCTGATCTTGAGGGGGAGTGTGTGGATGAACATCTTTACAGGACTATGATTGGGTCTCTTATGTATCTTACAGCTAGCATGCCTGATATTATGTTTGCCACTTACATTTGTGTAAGATATTAAGCCAACCCTAAGATGTCTCACCTTATCACTATCAAAAGGATTCCAAGATACCTCAAAGGTGCTTCAACACTTGGTATATGGTATCTTAAGAAATCTGACCTCAATCTGTATGCATATAGAGATAGTGATTATGGTGGTTGCAACATGACTGCAAAGTTCACATCTGGGGGATATCAGTTTCTTGGTGGAAGGGTTGTCTTATGGCAATGCAAGAAACAATCTTGTGTCTCTACATGAACTACAGAAGCTGAATACATTGCTGCTGCAAGCTGCTATGCTATGGATTAAACTTCAAGGAGACTCCCAATCACATGGACAACAACAGTGCTATTTCTATCACAGAGAATCTTGTGCAGCACTCAAGGACTAAACACATCAACATTAGGTATCATTTAATAAGAGATAATTATGAAAAAGGGATTAATCAAACTAGTCAAAGTTCACACAAATGAATAATATGCTGATCTGTTTACAAAAGCTTTTGATGAACTGAGATTTAAATATCTAATATCAACTATTGGGATGATAAATTTTGAGTAGCCTTTTCTTAAAACTAATTCTTATTATTTCTTAAAATCTGTGTGTCCTAAGTTGTCTAGTTCATCACTTTTATAAGCTCTTGTTTTCTTTGGATGAAAATCTTTTTGAAGACTTTCCTTAGATTTTGGAAAATTTTTGATCCTTTGGAAGATACGCCTTTATCTTCGGAAGAAAATCATGCCTTCAAAACAAATGAGTGTCTAAGAAATTTACCTTCGGAAGAAATTTCTGAAATATCTTCCAAAGCTTAAATCCTTGTCTCAAACATTTATATGTTTTCAAGGACCATTCTCTTCCGAAGCAAATTAACTCTCGAAAGCTTTGTTCTTTTGAAACAAAGCATTCAAGTCTTAATTTTTCTTCCGAAGCAAAATTTTCACAACTCGCAGGAAAATCTTCCGAAGTCATTTTAGCTTCGGAATCTTTTTTCATTAAAACTTTCGAAGATAATTTACCTTTGGAAGCTTTTTGACTTCCAAGAAAACTACTTTTTGAGCAAAAGTAAACTACTTTTTCAGAGGTTGGACCGACATCCAGATTTCAAAGTTTATCCTCTTTCATTAAACTTTATTTGAAATCCTTTTTCACATATAAACCCAACGGTTTCCCCCTCTTTCTATCATCTCCTTCTTCCTCCAGACCTAAAACCCCAAATTTCTCTTTGAAATTTTTTTCTTCTTTCTTTCTTCATTCTTAAGCTATCTCAAAATAGCCAACCCTCATCACAGAAATGATCTGAACTTTACCATGCAGTTACCAGATAACATAATCAGGTTGCTCTGTTAAGCTCTGAGAAAGATCCACATTTCTCAGAGGTTTTCTGTTTCTTAGTTCTATCAAACTATTTCACCTCCCTAACCATTGATCCTCCTCTTTTTGAGGATCAACTATTAGAATTATGGAAGACCTGCCAAGAGGTCGTAATGGACGGGGAGAAGGTACTGTCTGCCATAGTGCAGTGGAGAACAGTCTTCATCACTCCGGCCATCATCAACATGCATCTTTAGCTGGATGATGAAGAAGGTGAGGTGTTCTTTTCCAAGGAAGCTGTTAACCAGTCCTTTGTGCAGATGGGATATGAGGAGATTATTCTGTCAAGACTTTCAGGAAAGGGAAGGTCTCATCCCAATGGAAATTTCTGCTCCATGTGGTTATCCATAACTTATTAAACAAGCATGGTGGATGGGACCAGATTCCTGAGGATCTCTCCGTCATTGTCCACAAGATGGTTCAGGGAGTCAAGTTCAGGTATTCTTAGTTTTTTTATACTAATCTGCTTGCAAACTTGGACTTCTTAGAGTATTACATGTTCCCTAGACATGTTCAATACATTCTTAACTGTGAATTGAGCTCACAGTTAAGGGAACAGGTAATATTCTTAAATTGGGATAGATGAAGCCCGACATATTTAAAATTATGAGAAAGCCCACTGTTGGCTTCTCTAGGGTAGAAACAACCCTAGTCCCAAAAATGTTAGAGCTTATTGCTTAAGGTGACAACCTAGCAACACCAGCTAGTGTTGAACCCACACCTTCTACTTCCCTACCACCTCAACAGCCACAAATCACCCTCATTTACCAAAGAAAACACAAACAAACCACTACTTAGACTATTTAATCTATGGAGACCCCCATATACTTACTCACATAGGAAGAAGTGGACACTAGAGCTCTCGCTTCTCCTGAGGAGCAAACCACTCCCATTCCTTCTATGATCAGTGCTGAGGTTCCTCATGCTCAGCCTGATGAGCTCATAAGCCAAACTACCTTAAGCCATCACTCTGAGTCTCAACACTCAGGTGATCAACCTTTAGGGGACAGTTACCATCCCCAGCCTTTAGATCTTAACCAACCAATCCCGAACCTTGACTTCTATACTGATGAAGATCTTGGTTTCAGTGAGTATCATGATTCTCTCTTCTTTTCCCCTACTGAAAGAGAGATGAATTCTCCTGAATATCCTATTTCTATCCCATATCAATCACCTACTACTGAGGTGGACACTTCTGAACGTGTTTAGGATGTCCATATGGAAGAGACTCTCACTTTTGCAAGTGATTACATCATTAAGATCTCAACCATGGCAACTCAGCCCACTGACTTCTCAAATGAGGCTGTCAGTGAGCAGAGGAAAACCAACAGCCAAGAACCTGAAGTTGGTGATGAGAGAGAGGACTCTGCTCCAATCATCTCATCCCCCAATGGTTCTTTTGATGAAGATGAGGGGAATCTAAGACTAAAGGTGCAACAACTGCCTAAAACATGAACCTATTTAGTCACCTTGAATCTCAAGTGACTACCTTGCAAAACAAGGTCAATGATCAACAACTTGAGATTTCATATCTTAAGGACAAACTAGCTGGGAGACCTTTAAGAGAAGCTCAACTAGGAACACAAGAACCTGTGGATGTGATTGACCTAACTCCTAGCTCACCTATGTAAGTGGGTGATGCTACCAAAAAGGGGAGAAAGTCATCACTATCACAGAACCTAGGAGTTCTTGAGAGAGTTTGGACATTGAGGACTCACCATCATCACTTGCAATTGTGCCTACTCAGCAACTTCCTCAAGTTCATATTGATATGGACTCCATAGACTCCTTAATACAGAGTCTGTTTGAGGAAGGGATACCAAGGGCTATGTCATCTCCACCATCTTCAAATCACATCATTGGGTGGAAGTATGACAGCAACAGAAAAGCCCTCACCATTCTTAGAGTTTAAGGGCAACAAGAGATCTTCAATTTTCACACCTTGAACTTCTATGAAAGTTTGGATCTAGTCATAATACCACTTGTTAATCCAAGCCAATCAAGAAAGCTGACAGAATGGCTCAAAGAATCCAGGACATGATCATTGCAGAGTTCAGCTTTAGAAGAAGACTAAGGCTATCAGGCAATGCCATCGGTCAACTGGATGTTAAGGCAGACCCTAAGATTAGTTTCATAGGGGAAACCTTGACTGAAGGCCCAGTGGCAGAACCAGAGAGCCCTGTCCCATTAGCATCAACTGCTGTAGAGATCCATACCCTTTTTGAGACACCTCCTGGTGAAGGTGCTTCTCAACCTCTCTCTGGTCGGAGCTTAGAAGCTACATCAATTAATGAAGGCCAAAGCTCTCTCGATCCTGAGTCACAAAGGTTTGTGAGTGACAAAGGGAAAAGAAAGATGACATCTGAAGAGATTGAGGAGGAGGATAGAGAGAGGAAAAGGAAGCTGAGAGGAGAAAGTTCCTCTTCTGGGTTTGTAAGACTCATAAAGACTGCAATTAGGGCTGCCCCCAAACCAAACACTCAGGATGATGAGTTGAGGGCAGTTAGGATAAACTACTTGCAGACCAGGAACTATGACATTGACAATGTCATTTCTCTCCCCTTAGATGAACTAAATGAACTGGTTGACATGGAAAGGTCAAAGGAGAAGAAAGAGGCAGAAGACGCAGAGTTACTGGTTCAAATGAAAGAAGACAAAAGAAAGAAAAGACTATATAAGCATGTGCCTACTCTCTCCCCAGTTCAAGAAAGTCCTGCATATGAGGATGTGGTTCAACAAGAACCTCAGGTACATAAAGAAGAAGACAAGATCAAGATGATCAACTACCTGAGTGCCACAAGCTTCTATCAGGTAGAAGCCCTTCTCCCTTATCCTATGACTATATTGAGTTTGAGATCTCAAACAACTCGAACTGGAGATAGTCAAGGAAAGAAAGACAACCAAAAGAAAGCTAAGGGAAGAAGCTGCTAAGTCAAGAGCCATCATCCAAAAGAACATGAAGAAGTCTGTAGACAGGCAGAGGATGATGAGCTTCTTGAAGCTGTCTGGATTCTCCGGAAGGAGACTTGGTCCCATGTCTCTATCCACTATGGATGAGCATATCAGGGTGAGCAAGCAGAAGATAAAGAGTGGAGAGCTGATTGACTTACACTCCTCTCCAAGTCAAGCTCCACCTAAAGTGGAGGTTAAGGTTGAACAACCAGAGACAACACAACCTAGACCTCCTGCTGAATCTCAGCAAGCTTCATCTTTTGATCCACAGCAGGGTCATCCTCCCTCTCCTTCTGAACATGTGAGAAAGGAAGATCCAACTGAGAAAGAGAATGAACATCAATCGGGTGCTATAGGCCAGTCTTCTTAGTTAAAAGGAACAAAGAGAAAGAAAAGGATTGCTTTAAAGCCAAAGTCAAAGAAGAAAAAGGCTACATCCATTTCTGAACCTCAGGATGAATCAGAACATCTTGAAGATGTGCAGCTAGAGGATGCTACATCAACTCCCATTCAAACAGCTCCTCTAGCATCAGGAAGACCCATCTTGTCCTGGACATACATCACAAATCCAGAAAGATGACATGTCATCAGAGATCAAGGCATTGAAGACATATACATTTGGAAAGACATGTTTCAGTTGCCTCCACATGATCTCTTTGACATGAGAAGACACTTTGACAGTCTAAGGGATCCTGATCAACTCCTGAAGAATGGAATGGTCATTATTCTGATGAGGACTGTTGATATCTGATGTCTACTAGCGATTTGGTAGCACCAGCCTAGGGGGAGTTTGTAGAGATTATATGAAGAGGCTGATGCAACCCAAACACCCAAAGTCTCTCCTGCATACTGCACAAGTACACTAAAGAAAAATGCTTCAGAAGTTTCACACATGCAAGAGAAATATTCTAAGTGTGAAATCTTCTGAAGCCAAGACCAATATCTTCCGAAGCCTATGATGAAGTCTTCCAAAGCTTCTGAGACAAAGTCTTCCGAAGATCAACACTTGAAGACATATTTCGTTTGAAGACTTTTAACAACATGCTTTATCTGATGTACTTTTCCATAAAGTTGGACCCCTTTTCACTGCAACTCTGTAAAGTCACCAACTTACATGAGTTGGTGAAAAGGTCCATGCTTTTGGTAACTGTACATTGAGGTCTTGAGTTTGTAACTTTCTACTTCTTGTACTTTATCCTTTTTGTAATAGATAAGGATGTGAGCTATGGCATGTCATCGTCACTAGTCAAAAGGCAATCTGCCTTTTGACTCTACAATTGATTTTGTTTTGTGTCTAGTCAATTGTATCCAGCTGGCCTTCAAAGTATGGCCGGCTGTAGGATGTAGTATAAGTATCTCATGTTCTTGTAACTTTATTCTATGCTTTGTAACACTTGTAATAGAACTTTAGAAAGCAATATACTGCAATCTTGAAAACAATATACTTGTGTATCTTGTTTTCTTGTTCTGTCTCTTACTTACTTGTATTCTTAGTATCATTTATTGTGGTTAATCCAGTTTATCGTTTGATTAAGTTTAGTTTATTCTCCTCTTTGTGTTGTTGTGTTGTAAGTGACCACTCTTCACCGATCCTGCAATTTTCTCTCTATAAATGGAGATCATCACAGAATTAGAGACGGGGAGGCACCGATATCGCGATCTAAGGATTGAACATTGATCCGTCGGGGGCAAGGCGGCGGGAAACGACCGCTCTATCTACTTTCTCTCTCCATCTCTATGTAAGAATGTACACACTATACGAATAAATAGGATAGAAAAATTAAAGTAGTGTGCCAAAAGTAGAAAAAGCAGGGAGAAAGTTCCACCGACCAAACATATTAATAAGAATACTAATACTTATTTACGAAGAATTGACTTTGGTTACTTTGTTTAGGTGTTATATATTATTTAAACAACATTTGTTCGCAAATGTATATGTGGATTGGATGCTTAGTTCATTGCTCCATTGCTCCATTGCTCCATTGCTCCATTGCTCCATTGCTCCATCAACTTGGTGATCATGAGAACTCATTGAAAGGGTAATTTTTGTTGGATCCCACTTTTGAGATTTGACCTCACACACTCAAGTGATATTTTATCATTTAGTTTCTATAATTAATTAAATTTTTTCACATATAAGTTTTGGTTACACGATTTTCATTTTTTTTTGTCACACGTTATTACCACTACATAACATTTTACTGAAATTCAAATTTACCTATGTGTTTTTTTTATCCACACTCCTATACTTAAAACAAAGTAATCACGACTTCATGTCTTCTTTATATATATTTAATTACATTTTCATTTTCATGTTTATTAAGTTTTGAGTGTTTTTATATTCAAAGCCAAATCAACATAAGTTAATACAATTATCTTTTACATATTAAGTATGTCAAACTTATCTTTTACATATTTAAGTATGTCAAACGTGCGAACAAGAAAATATCAAAATTTTGACTTGAGCTTTAATGTGTCACAACGCCCAGAGTTGTAAAACTAACTTATACTTAGAATTAAAGGTCGGAGGATATTTTTAATTTTTTACTCTTGCTAAACTCAACTTATATTTTGTATTTCAATATATTTAACATAGTGTGTTGTAACTGGAATGATTAGTGTAGGAGTTTGCCGCATTCTTTCCGTTTCTAGTCAAGTGCCATGCAAACTTTTTTTTTGTGTTTTCCTTTGTCTTTTTTCTTTTTTTCTTTTACTTTTTTGATATTACTTTTTTTCAAATCATTTTTATTTTTCTTGAGTTATTGTCATTCCAATGTTAGGTTTTATTAAGCCGTAATGTACTAAACATAATACTTTTTTCTATCTCTATCAAATTGTCAAAAATTAACACACTTCTTTGATGTGTTTTGAAAATGCGCCACCTACGTTTCAAAGTCATTTAGTTCTCAAACGAGCGGAGGAATTGTAATCCTTTATCAAGTCGAATTCGGCGTCGTTGCAGGTGTTTTTTTATTTACGTTTAGAGTATTTCTATGTTTTGATATAAATTTTATTTCAAAATGAGTTAGGTCTAACATAATACGTGTTCATTAAACGATATAATTCGAGTTACTCTACGATTTGGACGTAAATTTTGTTTGCAAATGAGTTGAGTCGATTGTAGTATATACTTTATCAAATGTGTTCAACGCCGCCGTAACATGCAGCGGGTTATAAAACTAGTTATAAATAAGAATAAGGATAACGGGTCTTCCTATATAAGGCCCTTGTAGCATTTGAATTCTTTTGTTGGTGGGTGTTTACCGGCACCGAAGACCAAGAAAATTTAACAGATTCATTGTCAACTTTAATGGATCTAATCACACAACAAATATAGGCTAGAACACGACTACTGAGGTCCATAATCTTCGAAACATAAAAGAACAATATTTGTGGAACAACAAAACAATTATTGCCATGTATACGCATACCCCAACCATTTCCAGCCTCCATAGCTTCAGTCCTCAATCTTCTGATATTGCCATCTTCTATCCCTCTAGTTTCCATTATTTATGAAAAAATCAATTATTGCATGAATTAACCATTAACCAAGGATATAATTATTATAAATTCAATTATTTAATCCCAAATTTACCATACCCAACTTCTCACACAAAAATTAATGTTATTTAACACTAAGGTTGTTAAAAGCGTTCGGCGTTCGATACTCACTCGACGATTGTTTAGATTTTGCTTGAAAATGCTCGTTCCAACTTGTTTGGTTGTAAAGGAGCCGATCAGTTCAGTTTGATTTGTAAACGAGTTAAGCACAAGCAAAAGTCCGATTGGCTTGGTTCGGATCAAATTATTTTATTATATATATATATATATATATATATATATATATATATATATATATATACAAATATACAATTATATGTATGCATACTTATCAATCAACCTAATAAAAACTTAACACTAAGCATAAAAGTAAAATCCTAAGCCGCTTAGAGACAGTTTTGACCCGATTCTTACTTTTAGTCTATTATCTCTCATTCTCACCGTGATGGTTCTCTTCAATATGCTCACCAGCTCATTGGCTACAGTATTAGACTAATCGCCAGCCATAACCTATTGTAATTTTGAAAATAAGTTCTATGAAATGTGGCTGCTTTTTAACTTATTAAGACTTAAGACCTAATATTGTCACCATCTCTTATTACAATATAAATCAAATGACACGCTAGGTAGTTGGGTTATACAAATTATCTGTTGCTCGTTTGTGCTCGATAAACCCTCGCTTGGAAAATTCACGCTCAACAAAATGCTTGTTCGAATTTTCGCTAGTATGTAAAACTCGGTTTTGAAACGAGACAAGCACGAGCAAAGGTCTGCTCGATTCGGCTTGACTAGTGAACATCCCTATTTAACACCCCAAGTAAATATATTTGTAGAGAAGTAATATTTCACTAGTATCAGTTTAATAAATTTTAAACATTTTTGCTATTACCTTTTCTCTTAAAAAGAATAAAAGTCAATTTTGAAGCAGTTGGTGTTTTCATGAAATACAAAATTTGTATAATTTAAGATAGCATCATTATTAACATAGTATATAGTATAAGCTAATTGAAAGAGTCTCTCTAGTCTGTAAGTCATCTAAAAGCTTTAATATTTAATAATCCATTGAATTCACAACCAGTGATGTCCATATCCCCATATTCTTCTTTAGCAGATGATCAAGAAACAATACTATGTATTTTACTCTTCCAACATATTAAACACTCACCCAAATAAAGAAAATCGCAATTTAACTTACGAGCTATCATAAACATACCCCATCAGATTCAAAAAATTGTTAAACTAATATCTAAACTCTTCTTAAAAAACAAAATATCTTCCCCACCATAATTTAAGATATCTTAATAGTTGAAAAACGGTTTGTAGATGAGTATTAAGAGGTTTATGTAGGGGTGTTTAATATTTGTATTGAACCTGAAAGGCTCGAAATTGCATTCTAGTTAAAACTCATCAATTCAAAATTCAATTCGAAGTTTAATTAGCGAATTTGAATCAAATTGCGAATGTGTGATTTTTTATTCGATTCAAAATTTATATTAGAAATACACAGACTTACACTTATTTATTTAAAACTATTTTGAAAATTACCTTTTTTATGAGAATTTTAAAAAATAATATAGACACATATTTAAATCACATGGTAATCACATATCATATATATATATACACATGTACATATATATACATGTATATATATGTATATGTATATGTATATGTATATATGTATGTATATATGTATATGTATATGTATATGTATGTATATATATATATATAGAGGAGGGTTCAAATAATAACCACTTTTTTGTGAGAACTCTAGGAACCAATCTAAACCACTTATTTCTTATCACATGAAAATCACATGCCATTTCTCTATTTTTTTTAAACGTTCGTAACTTTTTTTCACGAGATCATTTTTTAAAAAATTTCACCATAAAATTCAGTATTTTTTATCTTTCCAACACCTACCATATTGATATAATTTTCTAAAAAAAATCATACATCTGTTGTTTACATATGTGTAAATCTAGTTATACACATGTGTAGTACTTGATTTACACATGTGTAAATCCGATATTACACTTGTGTAAAACAAATTTTGTTAAAAAAACGGGAATTTTTTTATTTTTTATAAATTTTTTTATATTTTTATATGAAAGAGGGAAAGTTGGGGAACATTTTTGTGTTTTTATTTTTTTTACTTTTATGTTATTTTTTGATTTATAAAATTTTTAAATGTGTTTTTGTTAATTACAATTTTGCCATTGAAAACTAGTGGTTGAGATTGGTTCCTAGAATTCTCACAGAAAAAGATAGTTCTCACTTGATCTCTCCCCTATATATATATATATATATATATATTATATATATATATATATATATATATATATATATATACATACATACATATATATAATATATATATATATTATATACATACATACATACATATATATATATATATATATATATATACATACATACATACATATATATATATATGTAAGGCCCCGTTCCCGGCACCTCACAGTTGGTGGTTCATCGCATTTAAAACATTATAAAATGTACATTAATTTTGCAGCGGAATTTAAAACTTTCATTTATAACTAAAACATGTCATTTGCAATATTAGTTTTCATCTCAAAATACATGACATGTCAAAATACGGATGCCATTCTCAAAATGCTCCCAGTAGCTTATGCATCCATGCCTGCAACTCCTCAGCTCATGCATACAAAACTCAACGCCGCTGAGTGAGTTCTAGTTTTATAATAAAACATATTTTTCTGTTAAAACCGTTCTTTACTTTATTTCAAAACATACCATACTTTACATCATTCGTGATCATTCATCATACGTACATACAGATAATATCATTATTATCTTCGTCATTACGTTCATTAACTTGTTCATTCAACGTATTACATTATCGCTCACTTCTCTTCCTAGATCCGGTCAGGCTTTACCCTCTTCGTGGCACTCAGCCACGATTACTGAAGTCGAATGACAAGGATCCTGTTCAATACATTGTTACGATAATTCATTTACGTTCATCCATACGTTCGTTCTTTCGTACATTATCTTTCGTTCATTTCTCTTTATTACTCGAATCTTGTCTCTTGCAATATCTCATGTTCGAAGACTGATGCTGTGCTGGGGCCTGCTTACTCATGTCCGAAGACTGACACAACACCGTCCCATAAGAGTCAATCACAGGGATTGAACTCCATCCGATTCTGTTGCAACACAAAGTCGCTCACCTCATCATCTCGTCTCATGCAATATCCCCGACTAATGTCCGAAGACTGATACTGTGTCGGGTCCTGACACACAAACCCAAGACTCATGTCCGAAGACTGACACAGTATCAGGATACACGACAAAGACCTCTTTCGAGTTTGCTGCGACACAGAGTCGCTCACCTCATACATATGCTCGGCTTTATGCCACACTCCCAAAGTTATACATAACTCGGGTAACAACACCCCTACCGAAGTAGGTAACAACACCCCTACCGAAGTAGGTAACAACACCCCTACCGAAGTAGGTAATAACACCCCTACCGAAGTAGGTAACACACCCCTACCGAAGTAGGTAACAACAACCCTACCGAAGTAGGTAACAACACCCCTACCGAAGTAGGTAACAACACCCCTACCGAAGTAGGTAACAACACCCCTACTGAAGTAGGTAACAACACTCCTACCGAAGTAGGTAACAACACCCCTACCGAAGTAGGTAACAACACCTCTGAAGGTCAGTCACAAAGACTGGAACCCTTGCGCGCACACTTTAGCTCAAATCGCACCTTCATATCATCGTACCCGAAGTACATATCGCACGGATCGCACACATAAGGAAGCTAGAATCGCACGCTATCTCATGGGTTAGCCAAGATCGCACACTATAAAAACCACATGAGGCAGCCAAAATCGCATGCTACCCTTAATGCATCCATCGCACATATCACACCGATCGCACCATCGGAGTGGTCACGAAGACCGACTCCCCCTGTGTGTGAGAACTCTCGGGGTTTAGCCAGAATCGCACGCTATAATACACACACAGTTGAGCTAACGACTCTCAGTGAGTCGTGAACTTCCTTCCTTTCTTTCGCAAGCTATCATATCTCTTATTCATTCGTTTATGCTCACATTCATTCATTACGTTCCTCTTTTCATTATCTTCCACTTTACGTTACATAATACTTTCATTACATTCGTTAATGTTCAACGCAAAGCCAAGGGAAGACATACATATATAATAAGGAACATATATATAAACATATACATACATCATCACCATACATGTACATCAAAGATACATAACACACATGAGCCATCATATCATAACCGGGCCTATCTCCCCATATTACCCCTTAAAAACCACTTAGAAAACCTCAAGTCCAAAGTGGGCGCATGGGTCCTTCCAGGCGCATGAGCATAAAAATTCTAAGTATAAAACAGTCTGGGCGCGTGGGCACTATTTAGGCGCATGGGCACTGCTTAGGCGCATGGCCAACACTTAGCCGTTTCAATCTTTGGGACGCATGGGCACTATTTAGGCACATGGCCAACACTTAGCCTTTTCTTCACTTGGGCGCATGGGTACTATTTAGGCACATCACCCACCCTTGGATGCATGGCCAAACTTAGGCGTCTGGCCACTCATGCTGGACGCATGGACAACTGTTTGGGCACTTGAACCACTGTCCATGTTCATCAGACATTCTAAAATCTTTTCTTTGCTACCCATTTCACCCGATAATCATTCTAAGCATACCCAAACATAGATCTAACATACTAAGGCCATCAGAGCATGCTAAACATCATCTATAACCCATAATCTACACCATAACATGCATACATACATACAACATTCGGACATAAAACTGTAAGTCCATGGTTTCTTTAAAAACGTTTACTTAGTATGCATAATAGCCCCAAATTAGTTGAAAATCCGTAAAAGAGGGGTTCTAGAAACTCACCTTTAGCAGCTTTTGAGCAGCACTCTTCCCGTTCGAGTCCCACCTTCGATTCAGATCTTGAATCCCGAAAACAAACTCTAGACAACCGGAACTTAGATCAAGAACTCGAAACCCAGCTGAAACCGAGCTCAAACAAGGGAAGACTTACCCTTTTCAGCTTCTTCTTCCGCTTTCTCTCTCTAGAACCGAGAGTCTCTCTCCCTCTTCTTCTTTTTCAGCCGTGAGAAAGAAAATGGTAAGGAAGAATGGGCACCCATGCCTTTAAATCCTTAAAATAATTAGAATGTACTTTGTACACTTTTTCCCCTTCCACTTTTACAAAATTTCTATTCTTTCTATTTACTTTTCTTTTCCTTCCGTTTAAATAGAAATTTCGGGATGTTACAAGTCTACCCACTTAAAGAGGTTTCGTCCCCGAAACCTGTCGCTTCTCGAACAGTTACAGGTAACACTATCTCACCTCTTCTTTGATCTTGCATTTAGACTCAGATCCCTTTAGGCTTCACTGCACCCGCACAAGTGAAACCATCATCTTCCTTGGTGTATTCTCTTCTTCTTATTAGTAGTGGTCACCAGTTGCCCCTCATGGTTGGATACTCTGTCCATCTTAGTATTCTCTAGTAGCATGATTATATCCTTATCGGTTGAGCTCTTTCTTAGACGAGATGCATGGAACATCAGATGAATTCCACTTAAGCCATCAGGTAGCTCCAGTCGATGTGCCACTTCTCCTACCTGAGCAACAACTGAGAATGACCCTCCACACTTTAATCTTGGCTTTACTTGATTTCAAATCAAGCACTCCGCTCTCCTGGTCGAAGCCTTCCTCATACCTTGTTGTCATAGGTCGTCACCAAACTCTGGTTATGCACGGTTGAGCAATCCATCTTTCTGCAACACTTGGGGTTTAAGTCGTAGATTACTGATCAACTCACCTGGAGATGTCTGTCTACCTACCTATGTCTGTCTTGAACAACCTAGTAGGAACAAGCGCTCTCTCTATTACGCAATTCTCTAGGGCATTAGGTAACCTAGTAGACTTACTAATGGCAATTCTTACATCAAAGGGCACATCGATCTTCCTATCCCTAACGTGCAACATCATAGAAAGTAGTGGCAACAAAATTACTACTAGCATCACAATTAAGGAATAGATGCGTAAATCTAAACTTGCAAGAACGTACCTGACGTTACCTCGGAGTATGACCTTGCCTCCTCTCGGTCATAGGCTCTAGCCCTCACCCTCTGTTCTCCTTCCTCGTACCGGAGCTTCCTCCGATCTTCTTCGTTCCCGAACCTTCCGCTCTCGGCTTCTTACAATCGCTGCTCATGTGACCTTCCTCACTGCAGGAATAACACCTCCCCATACCACAGTTCTTCGCCACATGTCCGGTCTTTCCACAACGGAAACAAACATTGCCTCCCAGTCTACATTCCCCGGGGTGCCTGTGTCCACACTTGTCACCCCTTTTTGACCCCGCACCAGTTATGATCACACGCTGATCATCCACTCGTGCACCTTTGTCACCTGGAGTGGTTCCGCCACGTTCCAATCGCTTCCCGTTCCATTCTTGATCACCGTCTCCTTTCTTGCTACGTTCAGTCGCCATCACAGATCTTTCATCATACAATCTCCCTACCAAATCGACCGCGGACCTAAACGTGCTCGGTCGGGCAGCGATCATGTGCCTATGGATGTCCCTCGGCAAGCCCTGAATATACCTCTTGATCTTTCACGAAAGAGGTGTCACCTCATCCGGCACCAGACGTGCCATCTCGTTGAACTTCGTGGTGTATTGTTGATGTGTTAGGGTTCCCGCCTCTAGCTGCAAGAACTCTCTTTCAACTTTATCTATCTCACGATGAGGACAGAATTCCTCAATCACCAGCCTTTTCAACTCCGGCCATCTCATCCTTCCAATAGCTCTGCTACCCTCGGCTTGGGCAATATTGTCCCACCAGCACAGAGCCGATTCCACAAAAGAATGGGCAGCAAACTTCACTTTTGATCCTCCCGGCACTCGCTGATATTCAATACAACTTCCATCTCTCTCACCCATCGGTGAGTAGCAGCAGCAGTGCCGTTTCCATCAAAAGTTGGGGGCTTGCATCGTTGAAACGCCCCATAATTACAGCCTCGTGCCGCCTCCGGCGCAGGCTCTTCCTCTTCGTCCTCTTCGTCATCGAAGAAAACCGTTTTAGTCTCGGGTCGTCTACTTTCGCCTGAAGGTCTACCCCTTTCCCGTCTCTCCCCATCTTTAACAGCCTTCATAACTTCGGTCACCACAAACGGTAGGATCGTCTGCATGGCCTCATGCACTTCCTCCCTGACTACCTCTCTCATCGAGGCTCTCTGATTAGCATTCTCATCACCGCCCTCCTGACGAGGGGCCTCGGGTTCCTCATGGGCTGCTCCTTCAGCCCTAGACCTTCCTCTTGTAACCCGTGGTTCGACACCACGACCACGACCACCTCCACCTCATGAAGCTTTTGAAGATCTGTTGCCAACCATCTTCTAACACACTATAAGATTCAAACACTAACGCGGTCATTCAAGGTAATAACTCAGTTTATGTCAAGTATAGTAAGTCCCTAATTATAGTGGCTAGTTGTGATTAGCCACCTACTTTACTCTTCATACCCCAAGCATTTCCTATCCCGACTACATCAGTATCTAAATCTACACAAAAGCACACAAGCCACATACATGCGCACATAATACCGATTAACATTAACTTACATAAAACGTTTACATAAAAACCTTTACCTGCAGGCACGTAGCTACTAGGACTAGCATCCCTTTTTCCTTTTCGTCCCATTCTCAGTTTAAAATTAGGTTTTGAAATTATTTACCCAATTCACTTAAACTTTTGCTCTGATACCAACTTGTAAGGCCCAGTTCCCGGGCACCTCACAGTTGGTGGTTCATCGCACTTAAAACATTATAAATGCACATTAATTTTGCAGCGGAATTTAAAACTTTCATTTATAACTAAACATGTCATTTACAACATTAGTTTTCATCTCAAAATACATGACATGTCAAAATAAGGAAGCCAGTCTCAAAATGCTCCCAGTAGCTTATGCATCCATGCCTGTAACTCCTCAGCATCAACATATACCTACCAACTATCATGCATACAAAAGTCAGCAACGCTGAGTGAGTTCTAGTTGTATAATGAAACATACTTTTCTGTTAAAACCATTCTTTACTTTATTTCAAAACATACCATACTTTACATCATTCGTGATCATGCATCATACGTACATACAGATAATATCATTATTATCTTCGTCATTACGTTCATTAACTTTTTCATTCAACATATTACATTATCGCTCACTTCTCTTCCTAGATCCGGTCAGGCTTTACCCTCTTCGTGGCACTCAGCCACGATTACTGAGGTCGAATGACAAGGATCCTGTTCAATACATTGTTACGATAATTCATTTACGTTCGTTCTTTCGTATATTATCTTTCGTTCATTCTCTTTATTACTCGACTCTTGTCTCTTGCAATATCTCATGTCCGAAGACTAATGCTGTGCCGGGGCCTGCTCGCAAACCCCCGACTCATGTCCGAAGACTGACACAACACCGTGATACGCGACAAAGATCCCATATGAGTCAATCACAAGGATTGAACTCCATCTGAGTCTGTTGCAATACAAAGTCGCTCACCTTATCATCTCGTCTCATGCAATATCCCCGACTCATGTTCGAATACTGATACTATGCCGGGGCCTAACACACAAACCCCCGACTCATGTCCGAAGACTGATACAATACTGGGATACGCGACAAAGACCTCTTTCGAGTCTACTGCGACACAGAGTCGCTCACCTCATACATATGCTCGGCTTAATGCCACACCACGGAAGTTATATATAACTCGGGTAACAACACCCCTACCGAAGTAGGTAACAACACCCCTACCGAAGTAGGTAACAACACCCCTACCGAAGTAGGTAACAACACCCCTACCGAAGTAGGTCACAACACCCCTACCGAAGTAGGTAACAACACCTCTGAAGGTCAGTCACAAAGATTGGAACCCTTGCGTGCACACTTTAGCTCAAATCGCACCTTCACATCATCGTACCCAAAGTACATATCACACGGATCACACACATAAGGAAGCCAGAATCGCACGCTATCTCATGGGTTA
>CM046454.1:14390773-14468273 GCA_025506515.1 Flaveria trinervia | reverse complement strand
ATATGTTGGCAAACAACTATTTCTGCATTTATAACAATATGCTAGAAACCTTTATATAACAATCTTGTGCCATTACATAGACCATGTGATGGATCGATATTCCGCAACAATATTACAGAACATCCAATTTTTAGTCGAAGCTTATGAGGTGGCAAACCACTTACAGTTAGCGAGTTTAAGAACTTAATCGAATAGAAGTTATTGTGATCATCTTCTGCTTCGTCAAAACTAAAGTAAATTTTTTTCAACCCCTTGAAAAATTTCAATCATTTGATCACTAATCTCATCACACTATCATTTCGAGTAGATAATATTGCTCGGGAGATTATATAATCCGAAGAAGATAATTTTTTTTTGAATTAATGGAAAGATGGCATGGATAAATTCTTTTATAGAGTTTTCTCAGATGGTACATGGAATTGTCATGTCATCGGGTATATGAATAAAGGTTCCTTCAATCGATTCTTTGGTTCCATAACCAAATCTTAAAAGAAAATCAGAAAACCACAGGTCATTAAGCGCTCTCATATTTATAGTCAGATGCATCTTTTTAGTCACAGACCAAAGTGGTAACATCAGTAGGCTAGAATCTACAATTTATGCCCGAGTGCCTCACTTAATAATAGGTAACACTTGTCTAAAATTACCTCCCATCACCATTATCTTTCCACCAAATGGGAGCCTAACGCCTATAATGTCTTGCAATGTTCGATCAACCGCCTCAATTGCCTGTCGTTTTGCCATCAACGCTTCATCATAAATGACTAATTTGGATGACCTAATTAGTTCAGCAGTCTCACATTTTTTTGATATTGCACATTGAATTGTTATTAAGATTTATAGGAATCTTGAATCTAGAGTGAGTTGTTCTCCCTGCTGGCATATTATTAGCTGCAACACCCGATGAAGTTGTTGCGAGAGCAATAAGACCACGTGAATGAACTTCAGCAAACAAAGCTTTGTACAAAAATGTTTTTCCCGTTCCACCTGGACCATTTATAAAGAACAAACCTGGTAAATCGTTATCTACATGCGTCATTATCTCGTCAAATATGATTTTTGGTCTAAGTTATGTGAATGTTTGGCACATAAGTGTCAGCTTCGACAACTATGTGGTATCCTCTTGTACCTCATGATGACCTACACATTGTAATTTAACATCTTATATTATGTTCGGAAGATCAAAATCATTAAGACTTTTACCCATAGATTGTAGAAACACTTAAATTTCAGTAAGAACCAAATTTCAAACTCGTTCGACACTCTGACAGTATAACCAATGGTCTTCAGACAGTGAGTCAAAGTGGTCATTCCATAACTTTCAAACATCTCCAGGTTCGCAAAAAATCATCATGGTCTCAAATAACCTTCTAAGAGCATTAGGAAACTAAAACAAAGAGGCTTCTATGAGACATTGCAATAAACTTTCATCGTTCTCTATTAAGCCTATCTCAAGAGCTGATTTTCGAAATGTTTTGTGCTTTACACCATTAACTTTGCAAAAATCTTCAAAAGAAGTAGGTCCTTTAACATTTGATAAAAGTAGGTGTAAGTAGTATCTTTCTCCTTTAGTTGGATTAGTAGAAACAATATGACCTCTTTATGCTTTATGTAAATGACAATTCCAATGACGTAAGCCACCATTCCACGTGAAGTGTTTTGAAAAATCTTTATACAAATATTGCCTTGCCATTTCATCCATTCTATTTGTATCAAAAAATGCACGTTACATGGTTCTCTTATCTATTTACCTGTCAACAATTTTAGACATTATATCATTATCTCTAAATCTAACCATCTGATTGTTAGGGAGATGTAGTTGTAAGGCTAACATAGCAGGATGTATTTGAGAAAGAGAGAAGGAAAAAATACGCCACATAGCCTCCGAGGGTGATACATAGCGTGCATCTTGAAATCTCTTTATCTCATTAATAACAACCTCTTGCTTATCTTGATCAATTTGAATAACCTGTTTGTCATGTCCATTATAAACATATTTGAATATAGATTTTTAACAGTATTTATACTTGAGCAAACCTCTACATTAATATGACAGTTGAACATCATCAAAAGTCTTGGGTTATATGGGACAACCCATTTGTTATCAAGAGTTTTTCCTCATATGTCCACCTTCATTCTATTGTTTCTCCTTTGATACAATAGATATGCATTGTCTCCTTGTGTTGTCTGTTCATTAAAATATCTAAGATAGCAAAAACAAAAAACTGGAGGATCACCCTACATACATGGACTATTTGTTTGTAAATGTCCACAAGGATCATGAATCATGTGCTTGACAACAAGCTCGTGTAATTTGGGATGTCTTATTATGTCAAGAATTTTATCACATACAACCTTATCATAATGGTCTGGATTGTTGATTTTGTATTACGGGTAAATAATCAAAAGAAAATATGCATGTGGCAAACCACGTTTTTTTAAAATTCGATGAGATAAACATATGCCTTAACTTATCCAAGAAGATGTTTCTTGAAGAGTTGTTCCTTAAGATCCTCTAATTTAGCACAGAACACTGTTGAAACAATATCTGAACGATCTTTGCGGTTTGACTAGCATTTATATTATCACATATCTCAGGATACTTTGGATTACACATCATTGTAAGGAAAAAATCAGGCTTTCCGTCATCTTGAACTAATGTCATTCCATCTAAAAACTAGCGGCGCATGTCGCGGGGCCCATCGATGAAAGATGCAGGCAACACAATCTGCTGTCCAACTCTGTTTGCATTAATCTCACTAACATTGATGCAGTCCACAATACCTTGGTACAAATCTGTTCTTATCTTGGCCTGATTTTCTTCACAAAATTGCAAACGTTGTGTCTCAATCTTTATGTAAACAATTACAACAAACTGTTGTAGCAATCTACCACCAAACAAAAGTAAGTTCTCTGTTCTAATTTGGAACTTGTAACAGTAGTACTCTCGCATAGCCACAGTTGTTCTACCACGTCATGTTTTTGCCTCTAAATATTTATGATGTTTAAGACAAATAATTAATAAAAAATCATACATGTTAGGCTATATTTATGATCTACACTTAAAAAGATACGTAATTGTTGGTACCTTATATTTCCTCGTCATTGTTGTTATGTAAGGCCACGTTCCCGGGATGCTTACAGCTGGTCAATCATCCACATAAAACATATATTTTCTTTAACATAAAGAAACATTGCAGCGGAAACATTAAAACAAACATTCCATATCATTATAAACGCTTTTGCAAAACAATACATCGTTATCGAATTACAAAACACTAGTTGCATTACATCATAAAAGCATTATAAAAATGGATGCCATCCAAAAAGAGCCAAGTAGCCGCCCCGTGCCATCCGAAGCAACCTTTACCTACCAACTGGAAACACATAAAAGGCAGCGTTACTGAGTGAGTTCTAGTTTAACAAAATATAATATTACCTTTCATTCGTTTAAACATTTTCCTTATTATCGCATGTGATCACACATCATACGTACATCAAGGTAATAATTATTATCTTCATCATCGTTCATTTCGTATATTTCACACATTTCGTACTTATCGCACTTTTCGTACATTTATTATCTTTGCACTTCTATCTAGGCCTTGTCGTATGCTTAACCCCCCTCTCGAGCATAAAGCCATATCATCTAAGGTTAAGCGACAAGGACCCCATATCACACATATCGTACATATCGCACGTATGGAGTAGTCACATAGACTAACTCCCCCTATGTGTGAACCCTTAAGGGTTAGCCAAGATCACATGCTGTAAACACTAGTTGAGCTAACAACTCTCAATGAGTTGTGAAACTCCTTTCTTTTGCTTGCAAGACTTTTCATTTGTTATTTCATTATGTTCCACTTTCATTATCTTAAATCTTTCACTTCGTTAAGATAATACTTCATGCTCATCATAATAATCACACCAAGTAAAGTCACATCATCATACGTAATAATGAGCATAACTTACGATCATACAATCATACATAATCATCAAACATCATCAATCACACATCATCATGCATAGGCATCAATCATACATCACATCTTACATCGCCCATCACATCATCTATGACCTCAAAAGCCAACTTATATAGCCCCCCGAGAACCTCCCAAGTCAAAGCCTACTTTTACAATTTTCCCCAAAATCAGAAAATATTTCTAAGTCCTTTCAAGCGCATGAGCCCTATTTGGGCATTTGGGCACTATACAGGCACATGGCCTTCCAGGCGCATAGGAACACTTATGCTTATGGACACTATTGGGGCAAATGAACACTTAGGCATATGGAGCTCTTCTAGATGCATGAACACTATAGGGCATATGAACCCTCAGTCGCATGACCTTCAGTTGCATGACTTCCATTCATGTGACTTTCAGTCACATGACTTCCATTCATGTGACTTTCAGTCGCATGACCTTTCACCCGTATGGCCTTTAGTCGCATAACCTTTAATCGCATGCCTTTCAGGTGCATGACCTCCAGTCGCATGCCTTTCAGGCGTATGACCTTCAGCCACATTCCTTTTGGCAATATGGCCTTCAGTCGCATGCCTTTCGGTTGTATGGCCTTCAGTCGATGAGGAAATTCCCAGTCACATGAGCCCTAACTGGGTGCAGAATGCAGTCGCATTTGAACGTGAATAGCAGATTTCAGTCCCCAAACCCTCTCTAACCTGTTCTAAGCTTAAACCATCCATCCTAAGCCTTAGAAATACATTCACATCACCATTCAAACACAACATTGCGCAGAATCAAACCCCAGCAGAATCACATACATACACATACATACGGGTACACACCCAACACTTCAAAAACAATTTCATATGTGTTCCAGCCCTAAAAATCAGTTAAAACGTGTAAAATAACTCACCTTAGCATCCTCTTCGGGTATAGCTTCCCACAAACCCGCTTGACTTCAACTTTGCACTTGATCTTCAAGAAACCGAAGCTTTCTGTCCTTTTTCACTTTTTCTCCTTTCTTTGGCTGATTGAACAAGTGGGGTGAGGGGGGAGTGGGCGACCATACCCCCTTTACACCCACTCTTCCAAAATTTCCCCCTTTTTGGCACATTTTACCCCTCAACTTGGGTAAAATGCCTTTTCTCCCTTTTTGTTTCTTTTTCTTTCTTTCTTTGGCTTTAAAAAAAATAATAATGATTGTCGGGTGTTACAAGTCCACCCCCCTTATATAGGTTTCATCCCCAAAACCTATTATTCCTCGAACAAATGTGGGTAATGCTGTCACATCTCTTCTTCAGTCTCGCACGTAGACTTAGATCCCTTTCTGTGCTTCCACTGTACGTGCACAAGTGGAACCACTTTATTCCTGAACCTCTTCTCTTTACGGTCATTAATCGCCACTGGTTGCTCCACATAATTGAGCCGTTCATCTACCTCGATATCTTCCAGTGGGACCACCATGTCCTCGTCTACCAAATATTTCCTCACATGAGATACATGGAATGTCAAATGAATTGCACTTAACTCCTCCTGTAACTCCAGTCTATAGGCCACCTCTCCTACTCAAGCAATGATTCAGAAATGCCCTATGTATCTGGGGCTCAACTTGTCTCGCTCTCGGAATCGAATGATACCCTTCCATGGTGAGACTTTCAACATAACTCTATCACCCACCTGGAACTCAATCGGTCTACGTCGTTTATTAACATACGACTTTTGCCTATCTTTAGTTGCCTTCATAAAGGCCTTGGTCCTTTCCAGTTTCTCAGTCATAGCCTTGACCACTTCAACGCTCCCTAACTCTTTGTGGCCAATATCGCCCCAACACACGGGTGTTCTACATCTCCTACCATATAGTATCTCATAAGGGGCATACCAATACTGGCATGATAACTATTGTTATATGAGAACTCAGCTAACGGTAAATGGTCACCCAACTTCCTTCAAAGTCAATGACGCATGCCCGTAGCATATCTTCCAGCGTCTGAATCATCCTTTCTGACTAACCATCCGTCTGAGGATGATAAGCCATGCTAATATGTAACCTCGTCCCCATTGCATCGTGAAACTTCTTCCAAAATTTAGATGTAAACCGGGTGTCACGATCAGACACAATAGACATCGACACACCATGACGAGTTACAATCTCTTTAATGAACAGATCCGCCAACCTCTCAGATGAATAAGTCTCGTGAATCGGTAGGAAGTGAGCACTCTTTGTTAAACGATCAACTATCACCCATATTGCATCATACCCTTTCATGGTACGCAGTAGCTTCGTCATGAAATCCATGGTGATGTGCTCCCACTTCCACTCTAGTATATCCAAAGGTTGGATCTTCCTATATGGCTTTTGATGCTCGGCCTTCACTTGTAACAAGTAAGGCATTTACTCACATACTCCACCCTATCACGCTTCATACCCACCCACCAATAATCTTTCTTCATGTCTTGGTACATCTTCGTAGCACCGAGATGAATAGAGTACCAAGTTTTATGAGCTTCATCCATAATCTTCACGCGTAGATCCCCAAAACTAGGAATCCACATCCACCCGAATCGGGTCCTAACACCGAGTGTGTTTTCACCCAGATCCGCCACCATGCCTCTCATTCTTTTAGAGTTAAGATGATCTTCTTTCAATGCCTCATCTTCAAACTCCTAGACCTGCTTCATCACTTCAGAGGTCATAACCAACTGGTAAGCCTTCACCTGAATCGTCTCGGGTCTCTCCTTTCAGCTAAAGGAATCTGCCACCACGTTGGCTTTTCCCGGATGGTAATGGATCTCGCAATCATAGTCCTTTATGAGCTCCAACTAACTCCTTTGCCTCATGTTCAAATCTTTCTGCTCAAAGAATACTTCAAGCTCTTGTGGTCGATGAATATGGTGCACTTCATCCCATACAGGTAGTGCCTCCAAATCTTCAACGCGAAGACCACAGCTGCTAGCTCCAAGTCATGAGTAGGGTAGTTAACCCCATGAACTTTCAACTATTGGGATGCGTAGGCTATAACCTTTCCTCGCTGCATCAGGACACACCCCAACGCTGAGTAGGAAGCATCAGAATAAACCACCAGAGCTTCACTTCTATCGGGTAACAACATAACCAGAGCTTGAGACAATCTCGCCTTTAATTCCTCAAACGCCTGCTCTTGAGCTTGATCCCATACAAACTTTACATCTTTCCGGGCCAACTTGGTTGGTGGAGAAGCGATCTTAGAGAAGTCCTGAATAAATCTTCTATAATAGCCCGCCAAACCCAAGAAACTACGAATCTCGGTTGGCGTCTTTGGAGACTTCCATTGCATCACCGCCTGCAACTTTGCCAGGTCCACCAAGATTCCCTCAGGATTCACTACATGTCCCAAAAACTAAACCTCATGCAACCAGAATCCGCACTTAGAGAACTTGGCATACAACTTCTCCCTTCTCAACATCTCTAACACCTCTCGAATGTGACTGACATGCTCCATATCGCTCTTCGAATAAATTAAGATATCATCAATAAACACAATCATTGATTTATCCAACATCGGTTGACACACTCGATTCATTAAGTCCATAAAACTAGCTGGCGTGTTAGTCAATCCGAAAGACATAACAAGGAACTCATAATGTCCATAACGCATGCGAAAAGCTGTTTTAGGGATATCCTGCTCTTTCACCTTTAACTAATGGTAGCTAGATCGAAGATCTATTCTCGAGAACCAACTGGCACCTTAAAGCTGATCAAACAAATCATCAATTCTTGGTAACGGGTATCGATCCTTTATCGTCAACTTATTTAGCTCATGGTAGTCGATACACATCCTCATGCTACCATCTTTCTTCTTCACAATTAACAATGGAGCACCCCAGGGAGAGATACTCGGTCTAATGAACCCATTATCAAGCAGCTCTTGCAGTTGCTCCATCAACTCCTTCATCTCAGTCGAAGCCAACCGATACGGTGCCTTAGCAAGGGGTTGGGCACCCGGTATCAAGTCGATCTGAAACTCGATCTCACGGTCAGGTGGCACTCCGGGTAAGTCTTCGGGAAACACATCTAGAAAGTCACACACAACCGGCACATCAGACAATTATGGTGTTGGTGTATCCATATCCTTTACATAAGCCAAGTAGGCACTACATTCGCGCCTCATGCACTTTCCCGCCACCGCCATGAAATCACTTTTGGAATCGTAACGACTCGATCACCATAAAACCGTCACTAAACTCCCGTCAGGCGTTGTCAACCGAATCATCTTTTTGCGACCCATAATGTTCGCCTCGTAGTCCGCCAACCAATCCATTCCTAGGACCACGTCAAACCCACCTAAGGTCATCATGAATGGTCTAACAGGAAACTTGTGACCTTCTAATTCCACGTCACAACCCTCTATCATCTCTGATATCCTGGTAGACTTATCTATGGTGGTTTCTACATCAAAGGGTGCATCTACACTTCTACTACTAACAGGCAGTTTAGCATAGAAAGCAGCAACAATAAAAGTTTTGCTTGCACCAGAATCGAATAACACAAATGCTAAAGTTTGGTTTACTAGGAATGTACCTCACACCACATCAGGGTCCGTCCTAGCCTCCTCCTATGTCACCGTGAACGCTCTGTCACTCTCCCTCTGTCCTTTAGTCCCGGTCGCCTTCTTCCCTGCACCGGAACTTTCAGCTCTTTGCTTCTTGCTGTCCCTGCTTATATGTCCACTTTCCCCATAGTTGTAACATCTTATAACCCCACAATCTATAGCCATATGACCAGGCTTCCCACACTTGAAACATATGTCTGATCCCCATTTGCATTCCCCCGAATGCTCCTTCCCACATTTGCCACACCTCTTCGACCCCGCACCAGGTGTGACCACACGACGGTCATCCACCCATGCCTTCTTCATACTCGTCGGGGCACCACCCCTACCAAACTTTTCCCATTCCAATTCCGGTCACCACCACCCTTCTTGCTCACCTCAGCCACCACTACCTCTTGCTCATCATACAACCTTCATGCCAAATCAATCGCCGGCCTAAACGTGCTCGATCAGGCAACGATCATGTTCCTAGGGATATCCGCCTGCAAGCCCTGGATACCCCGCTTAATCTTTCGTGACAAAGGCGTCACTTGGCCCGGCACTAGCCATGCCATCTCATTAAACTTCATGGTGTATTGCTGATGAGTCATTGATCCCGCCTCCAGCTGCAGGAACTCCCTTTCCACCTTATCCATTTCCCTATGACGACAGAACTCCTCGATCACCAACTTCGTCAGATATGCCCACTTCATCCTTCCAATTGCCCGACTACCCATGGCTTGGACAATATTGTCCCACTAGTATAGAGCCGATTCCATAAACGAGTGGGCAGCAAACTTCACCTTCTAGTCCTCCCGACACTCGCTGACATCAAGAACAACTTCAATCTCCCTCACCCACTGGTGAGCAGCAACAGCAGTACCATTACCATCAAAAGTAGGGGGCTTGCATCTTTGAAATGCCCCATAGTTGTAGCCTCGTGCCGCCTCCAGTGCAGGCTCTTCTTCTCTTCTTCATCATCGGAGAGAATCATTTCGGTCTCCGGTCGCTCCCGTTCTCCCGGGGACCTATTCCTCTTTTTCCGTTCCCATTCACGTACAACCTTGCAGGACCGGTGAAGGGGGTTGATTACAACACAACACAAAGAGAGGAGATTAACCAAACTTAATCAAACAGTAAACTGGATCAACCACAATAAGATACTAAGAACATAAGTAATGTAAGAGACAACACAAGGATATGGTTTTAAAGAATGCAGTATATTGCTTTCTCTATGTTCTACTACAAGAGTTAAAAGCATAATAGAAAGATACAAGAATATGAGATACTTATACTGCATCCTACAGCCGGCTATACTTTGAAAGCCAGCTGGATACAAATGACTAGACACATACAAAATCAATTGTAAAGTCAAAAGGTAGATTTCCTTTTGACTAGTGACTATGACATGCCATAGTTCACTCCTTATCTATTACAAAAAGGATAAAGTTCATGAAGTAGAAAGTTTACAGACTCAAGAACTCAATGTACAGTTACCACAAGCATGGACCTTTTCACCAACTCAAGTAAGTTGGTGACCTTACAGAGATGCAGCGGAAAGGTGTCCAGTTTTATGGAGAAGTACATGAGATAAAGCATGTGTCAAAAGTATTTGGAAGAAATCTGTCTTCATGAGTTGAAGCTTTGGAAGACTTTGTCTCTGAGGCTTTGGAAGACTTCATATTTGGCTTCGGAAGATATTGGTCTTGGCTTCGGAAGATTTCACACTTAGAATATTTCTGTTGCATCTGTGAAACTTCCTAAGCATTCTTATTCATTGTACTTGTGCAACATGCAAGAGAGACTTTGGATGTTTAGGTTGCATCAACCTCTTCATTAATTTCTACAAACTCCCCCTAGGCTGATGCTACCAAAACACTTAGTAGACTTCAAATATCCATAGCCCTTATTAGGATGATCACCATTCCTTTCTTCATAAGGTGATTAGGATCCTTCAGACTATCAAAATGTCTTCTCATATCAAAGAGGTCATGCAGAGGAAACTGAAACATATCTTGCCATGTGTAAATGTCTTTAGTGCCTTGATCTCTAATGACATGCCATCTTTCTGGATTGTGGTGTATGTCCAAGACAAGATGGGTCTTCCTGATGCTAGAGGAGCTATTTGAATAGGAGTTGATGTAGCATCCTCTAGCTACACATCCTCAGGATGTTCTAACTCATCCTAGGTTTTAAAAGAGGGTGCAGTATTCTTCTTCTTTGGCTTTGGTTTAGAAGCCATCCTCTTCTTTCTCTTTGTAGGTTTTACCCGAGAAGACTGGCCTGCAGTACCAGATTGATCTCTGTTGTCTTTCTTAGTTGGGACTTCTCTCTCTCAGGCTCAGAAGGAGAGGGAGGTTGACCCTGCTATGGATCAGAAGATGAAGCTTGCTGAGTATCAGCAGGAGGACTAGGTTGTGTTGTCTCTGGTTGTTCAACCTTAACCTCCACTTCAGGTGGAGCCTGACTTGGAGTGGAGTGTCAGTCAATGAGCTCTCCACTTTTGATCTTCTGCTTGATCACCCTAATATGCTCATCCATAGTGGATAGAGACATGGGGCCATGTCTCCTTCTGGAGAATTCATATAGCTTAAAGAAGCTTATCATCCTCTACCTGTCAGTAGACTTCTTCATGCTCTTTTGGATGATAGCTCTTGATTTTGCAGCTTCTTCCCTTAGCTTCTTCTTAGTTGTCTTTTTGTCCTTGACTGTCTCAAGTTCAAGTTTTTTAAGTACTCAAACTCAACATAGTCATAGGACAAGGGAAGAAGTGCATCTGCTTGATAGAAGCCTATGGCACTCAGGTAGTTGATCATCTTGATCCTATCTTCTTCTTTGTCTACTTGAGGTTCTTGTTAACCACATCCTCTTATGTAGGACTTTCTTGAACTGGGGAGAGGGTAGGCATATCTTTGTACAGTCTTCTCCTTCTTCTCTCTTTTTTTGACTTGTACTAGAAGCTCTGCATCTTCAGTCTCCTTCTTCTCCCTAGACCTTTCCAGGTCTACGAGTTCATTCAACTCATCTAAGGGGAGAGAAATGAAATTGTCTATGTGATAGTTCCTTGTCTGTAGATAATTTATCCTGACTGCCCTTAACTCATCATTCTGAGTGTCTGGTCTAAGAGCAGCCTTGATAGCAGTCTCCATGAGTCTTGAAGACCCAGAAGAGGAACCCTCACCCCTCAACCTCCTTTTCCTCTCTCTCTCTCTCCTCCTCTCAATTCGCAGAATGTCATCTTCTTTCCCTTTGCCCATAGACTTTTGGACTCAAGTGGAGAGAGCTTTGGCCTTCATTGCTTGATGCAGCTTCTAGCTCTAGCCAGAGAGAGGTTGAGAAGCACCATCACCATCAGGTGTCTCAGAAGGAATGTGGATCTCTGTAGCAGTTGATGATGATGAGATAGGTATCTCTGTTCTTCCATAGGCCTTCATCAAGGGTTTCCCTAGGAAACAAATCTTAGGGTCTGCCACAACATCCAGTTTACCGTGCAATTAGCTGATGCCTAAGTCTCCTTCTAAGCTGAACTCTGCAGTGATTCCCTGTCTGGATGTTGATACATGTTTGTCCCTAGATCATGATATGTGATGTAATAGATCTTGTTTGGTATGATTAATGAAATGATATTGATAGTCTGTTAGTTATAATGTTTAATAGTTCATTAATGAGTCGTGACTGAATTGATTGGGTTTATGATTATTTGAATGGTTGCACATTATGTATATTAATTAATAAACATTCAAACTTAACTTAATGAAGTTCTCATGCGAATGGCTCATGCGAATGAACCATAGCATGAAGAACTTCACACGATTGACTCAGTCGCACGACTGAACCAGGAGACTGGATTTCGTACGACTGTAACATAAGATTGGCTCAGTCGCACGACTGAACACTCAGTCGTACGAATGAATCAACCGCATGGTTCAATCGCACGACTGAACCAGACTAATGGTTCAGTCGCACGATTGAATAATACCAACCTATAAATACAACTCAATTCGTGAAAAACAGAGAGACTCGATCAATTACGATTCCAGACGAACCCTAGCCGTCCAGAAACCTCCCTCGTTCTCCAAGTTCATAGAACACATTAGATCGATTCCCAATCGATTTCTAACGTTAGTTTCAATCCTTGATTGATTCTTCGTGTGTTCTCACTGATTGGATCGACAATCAAATAGGATTCCGCACTATTTGATCTGGTTTACACGTTAATCTCTAGGTATTTCGGTCAAATACCAGGTCCTAACAAGTGGTATCAGAGCTATTGGCTCTTGATTACGTGTTGATTCAATCAAGATTGCATAAAAGTTTGTGTTTTTGCACTAAAAACGCAATCTTTGGCATCAAAAGTGATCTTGGAAGTACCCTGCTCATCGAAGTTTGGTTTCTACGGACTTAGGCGATTAGAACTTGTGAAATTTCGAATCTTTACGGCTGAAACCCGTCAAACCTAGAAATTTTCGCAAAACAGCAGCTTCAGTCGCACGAGTGACTCATTCGCACGACTGGACTCCATTCGCATTGCCCATACGCACGATTGGACATAGTCGCACCCTCATTCGTACGACTGAACCGTTCGTTCGCATAGCTCATACGCACCAGATTCATTCGCACGACTGAACCAATCGCCCAGTTCATTCGCACGATTGAACCAATCGCAGAGCTTATACGCACGATTAGCTCATTCGCATCCTTCAGTCGCATCAGTGAAAGTTTGTTTGATTAGATTATAAGTTTATTAGTCATGGAAGATCAGATGTCAGCCTTTACTGCTGGGAAGGACTCAAGGATACAGAACCTGCTGTTGCTTGAGAGTGAGGTGGGGAATCACAATAAACCACCAAAGCTTTTGACTTTAGATGAGTTTCCCCACTGGAAACAACGTTTTGAGATCTACCTTAATGGAGTAGATCCTAATCTGTGGGAAGCCATTGAGATTGGTTATAGTACACCGGTGGGAGCTGATGGAGTTAAACTAACATTAAGCGGGATGACAGACGCACAGAAAGTAAAGTACAATGCAGAGAAAAGAGTTTATGCATTGATCACTCAGTCTATCCCCAAAGACATATTCCACCAGTATTCAGAGAACAAGCAGTCCAAGAAACTGTGGGAGCTAGAAGAGAGATATGATGGTAATGCATCATTGAAGGCAATCAAGGCAAAGGAGTTAAAGAAGGAATTCGATAACTTCTCATCAATTGGTAATGAAAGTTTGGACGAAGTCATAGACAGATTCTACCACTTGATGAGCGAATTGCATACACATGGAGTGGCTACTACCATGGAAGAGAAAGTAAGCAACTTCGCAGACGGATTGCCTGATAAGTGGGCTACATTCGTGTCTAACCTGAGACAGAATGGAATCCTTGTAAAGCTGGATATAAATGACTTCATTCTTAAGTTGCGAGAAGAAGCACTAAGGATGAAGTATAGAGCTCAGAAGTCTTCGTACACACAAAATCCAGCTTTATACAACGCCACGCCTCAAGCTAAGACATCTGGAGCACCACCCCAGACTGCTTTTGTGTCTAGCTCGTCAGGTCCTTCACATGCTTCTCCTTCTGGATCAGACACGTCTGGGTCATCATGTACCCATCATATTGGATCAGAAGCAACGCTACCAAACTGAAGATCGAGAACCTCGGTAATGTGACCGTGGAAGTAGCTCGAGAGCATATGGATCTTTTAGCAGCAGTGGTTCATTCATATGATGGACTTGTTGCCGGGAAGATTGGAAACTGCCATCTGGCAGATGAGGACTACGAGCAGGTGGATGAGATGGAGCTTGAGAGAATGGATATAATGTGGGCCTTAGCAAGTGCTGTCCGGAGGGCGAAGAATTTGTGAAAAAGACTGGACAGAACTTGGTTGCTACTAAGGATACCACCTTTGGCTTCGACAAGAGTAAAGTGACCTGCTTTAACTGTGGTGAGAAGGGCACTTCAAAAGAGAATGTGTCAAGCCAAAGAAGACGGGGAATGGGAACCCGTTCTCATCCTTTACTCGCCAAGACAAGCAAGCCTCTAGTTCTACTTCATCAAACAAGGATCCAAAAGCCTTAACTGCTCATGATGATGAAGGACAGGATTGGAGTTTTAGGTTTGTCTCACCAGGAGAATCTAACATTGCCAGTGTTGAGGATATTGATGATGATTCTGCGAGTGAAGGTGATATAGCAGTTGAGATAGCAATGTCACATAGTGAAGAAACAACTGCAGCCGAGGTCAGTTACAAACCAATGAGGAAGTTTCCACGTCAGAGACAGAAAAGTCAGAATCACCAGAACCAAAACATCTGATGCTGCACTGATGGCTAACTCTTCTGAACCAACTCAGGTAAGTACCACTGACCAAATTTTAATAATCATGCTTGTTCTGATTGTGATACTTTTAGGAATAGCATAGATGAAAAATTTGCTAGGTTATTAGATCATAATGATAACTTAGTAAAAGATTTACGTCTGTGCACTGAGGCTAATAGAGTACTAAAACAAAATGAGCATAGTTATAAAGAAAAAATAGACCTATTGACTAAACAACTTAGGGAAACCGAAGTAGTGGCTTTTAACCAAGCAAATGACATTAGGTACTATCTAAACTCCCTAGAAGACACTAAGAAACAAAAGGCAGTTCTAGAAGTAGAAGTCAATTCACTAAAACAGAAACTGCATAGTTGGACTAGTTCTCACACATAGTTCAACACTTAGTGAGAGAAAGGAATAACGGGGAGGGATTAGGCTACAAAGTGGTTCCACCACCACCTGAGACCTTGATGAACACTAAGTCTAGACCAGTAAATAATAACCCATCAAGGATCATGTGGTGACTACTCCTCTTGTTACTGATCCAGACACCTCATGTTCATCTATGAATCTGGTCAGAAACAAAAGGAGGCCACTTCAAAGGCAAAGGGTAAATTGCCTTGTGTTAATCTGGAAAATGAATTTGAAAAAGTTAACTTAAAGTCAGGGTCAACAGAGTCAAATCAGAACCTAAAAGGACTTCAAATGCTACTTTTCACATGCTTCAAGTCAAAAACCAGTTAACCAAAAAGTGAAACAGGTTAAAACAGTAAATTTTGTTAAACCAGAGAAAACATCAAACATACAGAGTCAAAACCTAAAGTGATTGATGTTACTAGAGTGTCACGTACCTCTCCACAAAGAAAGTTTAATCATAAAGTTGATAGCAGAGCGTGCTACAACTGTGGAGAATATGGACACATTGCTTCCTACTGTAATTGTCTATCAGACACCTAGGAAGAAGATTGAACTTCAGGACTCAAAACCTAAGTCTTCTAAGAGGAGCTCTTTAACTCCACCTAGAAGAGCTAGTGAACCTAAAGTCCAACCTGTAAGCCAGACGACTGTTTATCATAAACAGGCATTGCACAAATCTGGCTTATGGAAAGAAAAGTCCACCTACGTGTCTAATACTGATGACAAGAAGGAACCTGAGCTACCCTCACCCTCTAAGGGTCAATGGGTGGAGTTTATGATGTGTGATGCCTCTGGGAAACCCAAGACAGTCAAAGCTTGGGTTCCTAACCTAAACTAATTCATTTACTTTGTATGTGCAGGGTGTTCGATACAGTGCTGAGACTAACACGTGGATTATAGACAGCGGAGCATCCAGGCACATGACAGGAAATAGAGACCTTTTATCTAACGTCAAACAAATAAAAGGAGGGCATGTTTCCTTTGCAGGAAACAAAGGAGGCTATATCACAGCTCAGGGAGAAGTGGGAAATCAGAAAGTTAAGTTTGATAAGGTGAACTACGTTCAACAACTTCAGAACAACTTACTGTCTGTTTCCCAAATCTGTGATAAAGGATTTAAAGTCATCTTCGATAACCAGAAGTGTTACGTGCTGAAGAAAGAATATATGATCCCAGAGGACCAAGTTCTGATGACTGCTTCAAGATATAAAGACCTTTATGTCTTGGATCTGTCAACAGCTGCCACAACGGATCATGAGGTTCAGTGTTTTTTATCTAAAGCTACTGAGAAGGATTCAATCTCCTGGCATCGGAGAATGGGACACATTAGTCAAAGGAAGATGAATCATTTGATTCAGAAGGATTTAGTGAGAGGAGTGAATGTCAAGAACTTCCAACTTCCTGACTTTTGTGTAGCTTGCAAGAAAGGCAAACAGACAAGAAGGCTCATAAGGAAAAGAAAGTTCATTCAATAGAACTTCCTCTTGAGCTTCTTCACATGGATCTGTTTGGTCCAGTTAGTACAAGGAGCATTGCAGGCGACGTGTACTGTTATGTGGTCACTGATGACTACTCAAGGTTCACTTGGGTAATGTTTCTGAAATCAAAATCAGAAACTTTGGAGACATTCAAGGAATTAGTAACCACACTGGAATCCCTCTACAAGCTAAAAGTTCGACAAATACGCTCAGACAACGGGACAGAATTCAAGAATCAAGGGATGGAGGCATACTGCAAGGAAAAGGGAATTGTGCATCAATTCACTTCTGCTTACACACCTCAGATGAATGGCGTTGCTGAGAGAAAGAACAGGAGTTTGATAGAACAGCACGGACTATGCTGGCAGACTCGAAACTGCCTATCCAATTCTGGAATGAGGCAGTGGCAAATGCGTGTTATACACTGAATCGAGTCCTAATAGTCAAGCGCCACGGAAAGACATGTTATGAGCTACTACAAAGACGAAACCGAATTTGGAGTATCTTGAACCTTTTGGCGCACCGTGTACACTTCTGAAGAACACAAGAAGGAAAATTCAGCGAGAAGGCAGTTGAAGGAATTTTTCTAGGATACAACATACCGAACAAGCGAGTTTACAATAACTCAACGGGTCTTGTAGAAGTGTGGTGTAATGTCGACGTTCAGAGATATACCACACCACCTACAGGCAAAGGACCTGCATACTTCTTCGATTATGATGGATTCTTCAAATCCTTCAACATCCCTCTCTCTCCCTCGGATGATGAGTTAGCTACTAGGATGATGTATGATATTCTAAATACACCATCTAGCACACAGGGAGAATCATCTACTCAGTCAGAAGGGGTAGTCGATGAAAGTGACTCCTCCTCTGAAGATGAAACTGAAGCAGATGACCAGAACAGTCAGGAGGAACAGGTTCCAGTTCCTGAAAGTCCACAAGCATCCATAAGTGATGCACCCTCGACTTCGGAACCTCAAACTCCACCTTCCTCAGATGCAGAACAAAATGTTCACAATCTTGGTTCGGAGGTGACTGTGCCGACTACTCCAGGATCACGACTAAACGTCTATCATCCCCTTGACAATGTTATTGGAGATGTCCGATCAGGAGTACAAACCCGAAATCAGCTATACTCAGCTGATTACGCCTCAGTTATGGAGAAGGTTACATTCATGATGGTGCTTATCGATGTTTTGTTTCGCAGGTTGAGCCAAAATATGTCAGTGAAGCACTAAATGATGAGGCGTGGGTGAGTGCCATGCAAGAAGAACTTCTGCAGTTTAAGAAGTTAGGTGTATGGACTCTGGTTGATAGACCTAAAGGTGCTAAAGTCATTGGCACCAAATGGGTACTAAAATGCAAGAAGGATGACCAAGGAGTCATTATCAGGAACAAAGCTCGACTGGTGGTTCAAGGTTTTCGCCAAGTCGAGGGGATTGACTATAATGAGGTGTTTGCACCCGTGGCAAGGATGGAAGCTATTCGTATCTTCCTTGCCTATGCATCGTACATGAAAATTAAAGTCTACCAATTAGATGTGAAGAGTGCATTCCTTCATGGGGAAATCAGGGAAACAGTCTATGTAAGTCAACCCGAGGGATTTGAAGACCCTTATCATCGGGATAGAGTTTACAAGCTCGACAAAGCTTTATATGGGCTTCATCAAGCTCCTCGAGCTTGGTATGAGAAACTCTCGACTCATCTTGTGAAACACGGCTTTCGCAGGGGAGTCATTGACTGTACACTGTTTATTAAAGAAAAGGATGGCGACCTACTGCTTGTACAGATATGTTGATGACATAATCTTCGGGTCAAAGAACGAAGAGTTATGCAAAGAGTTTGAAGCAGTGATGAAGAAAGAGTTTGAGATGAGTGCTATGGGGGAGATGAAGTTCTTTCTCGGGTTACAGGTGGATCAAACACCTAATCAGACCAAATATGTAGGAGACATTCTCAGTCGCTTTGACATGGAGAATGCTTCTGCTGCTGGGACTCCACTTGCTACGAATCATGATATAGCACCTGATGAGAATGGAGATCTTGTAGATGCCACTATGTACCGAGGAATGATTGGATCCCTCATGTATCTCACTGCCTCAAGACCTGATATCATGTATGCTACATGTTTATGTTCCAGATATCAGGCTAAACCTAAGGTCAATCATCTGATCGGGGTCAAAAGGATTTTTCGCTATCTAAAGGGTACACCCACACTGGGGTTGTGGTATCCTCATGATGATGATTTTGAGCTCACGGCGTATAGTGACTCGGACTATGGAGGCTGCAAAATGAACTACAAGTCTACATCAGCGGGGTGTCAATTCTTTGGGAGAAGATTAGTTACATGGCAGTGTAAGAAGCAGACATCGGTTGCATTGTCAACCTGTGAAGCCGAATATGTTGCTGCTGCAAGTTGCTGTTCACAAATCATTTGGATTCAACAGCAAATGCGGGATTACGGTTTAAAATTCTCATCTACTCCTATTTTTGTTGATAACTCTGCTGCAATTGCAGTAACCAAAAATCCGGTTCAACATCCTAAGACCAAACACATCGGTATTAAATACCACTTCATAAGAGACTGTTTTGAAAAGAACTTAATTGATGTGGTTAAAATTAATACTGATTTTCAACGTGCTGACCTCTATACTAAAGCCTTTGATAAACCACGTTTTCAATATTTGCTAGAGGTCAACGGCGTTAAAAAGAAAAGTGAGGTAATTCCTGATGAGAATAATGTGTAGTCCGATGTAGTTTCGTTAACGTTTATTTTATTTTATGTTATCTGTTTTTTCTTTTTGTCTGTTATATTTAAACTCATGTTATTTGCTGTTTATTAAAATCCAAAAATAATTAAATCCGCAATGATTTTAGTATTTTAGGGGAGAATATGTCAGCAAGTTAACATTAAAAAAAAAAATGAGGGAGAAGGGGGAACTAGCTGAAATGAGGTAGATTGTGTCTGTGATACCGATTCAATACCTTTGGAATGATAGTACACAGGAACAAATCAAGAGGGATTTTAAAATTTTAAGTTTTGAAAAGATGCAAAAGTTCAAAGTATAAGTCTGTGTAGTCTAAGCAATATAAAAAGGGAAGATGATAGAAAACTGGCAACTCCTAAGTGACACAAAGAAAGTAGACTTAGAGGCTGCTAGACCACAAATGATATGTTGGTAGATTCAACACGATAGACAATTAGACCTGATTGGTGATCTCAAGATCAAACTAAGTTGTTCAACTGACTGTGGGCTTCCATCTTATCACTGGTTAACACAATCAAATATATTCCAATAAGGGGTAATGAGCATTTAAATGCCACAAAAGTGTGCGGATGACCATAATTAGAGCAAAGCAAGAAAAAATGAAAGACAAATGCAATAAAGCTAATGACTGTTGTTGGTGCATATGGTGTCAAATAAAATAAGCTGCTCTAACAAGAGATAGGTTGTGTGCCTCTCTGCTGTGCGATGGCACTGACCTGAGGATAAGCATAACCTAGATATTCTAGAATTCATTGTTGTTTGCCGCCTCTCTGCTGTGCGATGGCACTGACCTGAGGACAGGCTTCTCTTTGAAAGCTCTAAGAATAGTCTCTTCTTGTAATAATACCCGTAGACCGCTCAAAACCTCTGAGGAATGTTGATTACCATATAAGTGTGGGATCCACAAATGTTAGCTGAAATAATTAAACCTAAATCAGTCACCAGTCTGCGTCAAAAGTCTGTGTATGGATTTAAGTGGACAAACATACTGACAATCTTAGTGGCTACATTCTCAAGAGTTCAAATCAATGTGAAAATCTAAGAGTTTCAGTATGATTTCCTTAAGTTGCTAACGACTCTGGATGAACACGAGAATTTAAGCATCAAAAAGTTTAAGATAAGTCCCAAATGATTTGATGTTCCTGTATGATTCCAAAATTGAATTGGTCCAGATATGATCAATCTAAGTTGAAGCTGTCTACTCCCAAACCAAATCCCGTAGATTTCCATCTTAGGGTTTTATCTCTCACAAAAAGTCCAAAAATAACTGTATTTGTGTAGTTAGTTTAAGTTTCTATGTTAATCTTTTAATTTGTGTGTCTGTCGGACTACATCAGGGAAATCAGAAGGAAATTAACTTACCTAAAAGGGTCATGTCTGAGATGGCCACATGTTTTTCAAAGTCTAAAAAGTCACGACTGAAGTGACTGAATTGGTTAAGAGCTTATAATGTCTATTTCAAAAGGTTAAAATGTTCAAAAATGGCAGAAAACTACCGAATGATCACCATTCGCACGATTGGACCATGAATATGGACCAACCATGCGAATGGATCCCATTCGCACGACTGGACATGAAATTGTGCCATTCGACCGGAATGACAGGGTGCGAATGAGTCAGTCACCGACTGAGACTTAGTCGGTATTTGAGATGCGAATAAAGGAGACCGAATGAGTCAGTCGACCGACTGAGACTCAGTCGGCCGACTGAAAGCGACCGACTGGACCAATCGCACGACTGAACCTCAGTCGCCCGAATGAACGATGCGAATGAGCCAGTCGGCCGATTGAATTAGGGTCAGTATTTAAAGGGCCTCAGTCGATCGCATCTCACTCATGACTCCCAATCGCACCCCAAATCGCTCTCTTTAACCGTTCCTTTTACTCTGCCAAATTCTCTAAAGACAGTTTGTTCAATTGAATTCATCTTCTGACTTTCGATTGACAATAATCAAGATGGGAGTAGACATGGACAATTAGCACTAAGCATCTAATGTCTCATCTGACTTAACATCCAGAAATGCTGCAGAATTCTCTGGGATTATCACATTTCTACTAAGATCACGGATTGCGCATGCCATCTCTACCCCTTGCACCCCATACCGACCCATTCAACAAGCCTTCTGGGAAGGCGCTACAGTTGATAGATCTTGGATCCTCACTGCATAAGAAGTTCCATATTTGGCGAGGATATTACAGTTTCTGAGGAAGACTTACGGGTTGTACTTCAATTGGGGGATGACGGTGACTGCCCAACCCGTCTACACCCCCTCACTGTCAGAGGATGTTTTCTCAGAGCCAAATACTCTGGGGACATCAATTCAGGGGTACTCAACAAGAGTAACCTCTGTCCTCAGTTTAAGTACCTTGCACACGTGCTGCTCAAGTGCATGGCTTCAAGAAAAGGTGGGTTTGATGAGCTATCGGATCAAATGCAAAACGCATACGTTGCGTTGGTGCTGAACCATCCGTTCAGCTTCTCTAAGATGATCTTCACCTATCTGGTGGAGAACATCGAGGGAAAGGAAAGGAAGCCTTCTGTATGTACCCACGGTTTATGCAAATGATAATAGATCAGAAGCTTCCTTCCCTGCCAAAGAACAGGAGGATTCGGTGGTATTGGAGGTAATGGATGACACCACCCTGGGAAGGATGAAAGTATACCGGGGAAAGCCAGTGAAGCCTCCGGTCAGGAGGTTGTTCGGTCATCTTGCCAGAGAAGACTATGTAGTGCCGGAAAGGAGGAAGTGGCGTCACGAGGACAGTGACTCTGAGGTGGAACAGATAGCCCTACCCACTCTTGACTCAGATGAGGATGACAGTGGGGATGATGCTATTCCACCCAGAGGCACTGTGTCTGACTCTGTTCCCCCTGTGTCTGTCTCATCTGCTGAAGTAACTGAGTCAGCAGGATTTCATCAAGATTTTCTTAACGAGGAGGATGAGGATGAATCTGATGAGGAGCCACTGACCCGAACTGTGGGAAGGAAAGTTGTTCCCACAGAACATGGGTTGAGGGTTGTTGGTGAACAACCGAGAGGCTCCGGAGATACAGAAACTGATCCAACTTATGCTCCGGGGTCCTCAGGCGGGATTGGAGGGGGAGCATCCACCTCGAAGGGAACGAGGAGAAAACGGATGGCTCAACCCCATGGCCAGAAAAAGAAGAAGCGTAGGGTAACCTTTATCACTACCACATCCACCACTACCACCTCTCACACACCACCACCACCATACCTTCCACCACTCCACCTCTTCAGACACACCATCCACCACCATACCTCCACCACTACACCTCTTTAGACACACCATCCACCACCATACATTCCCCCACAGCAACCGCAGACCCCACCCGACCACCACCACAAGACAGATCCCAGCCACCACTACATCATTCACCCCACACTCACCACCACTATCATCCCGACCTGACCCGATATTCACCACCACCACCACCACTACCACTAACCGAGCCAGCCCTCAGCCTTTCCCTCACACACCTATAGATCTCCTCTACCTCCAATCGGGTAGAGGAACAGCTGTCGGCGTTAAATAGAATGGTGTTGCGATTGCTGGCGGCTGATGAGGAAAAGACGACTCAGATCCGCCAGCTTACCGACCTGACTGCTGCACAATCGCATAAAATTGCAGAGCAGGATCGAGTAATTGAGGAGCAGGCCCAGCAATTGGCTGCTCAGAGCACTCAGATGGACCAACTCCGAGCTCAAAGTGTCGCAGCAAGTAAGCAAATAGAGGAGTTGGAAAAAGCTAAGAGGACCATTTTGCTAAAATTGAAAGGATCAAAGGAGGAACCTTTAAAGATAAGGGATGGAGACAGAGATAATGAAGATGATGATGATGATGATAATAATGAGAGTGATACTGATGAAGAGAAAACCGAAGAATGGTGTGAAGATGAAGACACTGAAGAAGGAGAAGCAGCTGAATCTGTCTCAGCTCCAGGGCAAGAGAAGAGAACAAAGAACAGACAAGATCAGTCAGCTTCTGCTTCTGCACCTTCACGTGAAGAGTCTAGCATTCAGGATAAAAGTAAATAGTGGATGTTTATGTTTTATTTACTTTTGTATTCTGTATTGAAAAACCATGTACTAAATGTTTATATTAAGTTAATGCATTTTGTTTGATAATTACTAATGATTTGAGTGTGAAATGTGTAAATCAAACAGATCCAACGTACAACAGAGATGAGTTTGATATTGCTCCCCTTCAACAGGTCAAGTCTCAACTCACAATGATTCTTGATCTGCAAGGGATTGTCAGAAGGTCAGTGAGTTATACCCCTGAAGAGGTGAAATAATTCACGACCTATCTAACGAGCAACTGGCAGAGATGTTCAGACTCAATCCTGATGAAATTGTCAAGGATGCTCCAACAGTTGATTCAACCAGTGACGACGAACTACATGACGTTGATGAAGTTGAGGTTGAAGATATTGCTGCTGAAGAGTACCCTCAGTACGCTGACAACGAGGGTAATGTGGTCCCCAATCTGGGTGAGTCCCTAGTCAGTGATATGTTTGAGGTACTAGACAAGATGGAGCAGGAAACAGGAAAGACCGAAGGAACAGCCCAAGCCTCAAATGATGACGTATACATTCGAAAGGCTGAGTGGGCTGAATGTTTTTAAGAAGTCAGAGCCCAACGTGCTGCACCGAAGAGGGATGCCTACACCAAGTTCTACAGCGTCAAGAAACATCTTACGGTGTCAGGCAGGATTATAGCATGGGCATATTTTGATGATCTTAACGTTTATGCCGTTAAGAGGGAGAAGGGCATAGAGTACTTTAGATTTCCACATGATCTAAAGACTCTACCAGGTTTTGAGCTCAACCAGCTGGCCAAATTGAAGCTGTTGTATGCTGACCCGAGAAAGATGTCAGGCTGGTTTGAGGCTGCCCTAAAGAAAGAGTACCACACCAGGTGGATTAACTTCAGACCTCAACAACCTACAAGGTATATTAGAAGGTCTGAGATGGATGCCATTACTGGAAAACCAAAGATTGTGTTGAAGTGGAGTCCTCCGCGCACTATGTCGAGAATCCCTCTCAGGGAAATGCCACAGGACTTCACTCCACATTTCAAATGGTGGTACTATGATTGGAGAACTGCTGAAGCTGTCATAGTTCTGAACAAAGGGGACCAAATGGATACCATCAGGGTATTCGACCCAATGTGGCTAACCAACTTGTCTGCTAATGATGTCTATACATTATACAAGTGGCCACTGTTCTATGACACACAAGACATTGTACAAGCCCTCCAGTTCCAAAACGTTATACGACTTTGCTTCGCGTTTGATATTCACGCAGGAGTCACACAAGAGGACAAGTACAAGAAATATGAGGAGGTAATGAAGAAAACAAGACATTAGAGAGATCTAGGTCCAAGGGGAGTTTGTTGATACATGTTTGTCCCTAGATCATGATATGTGATGTAATAGATCTTGTTTGGTATGATTAATGAAATGATATTGATAGTCTGTTAGTTATAATGTTTAATAGTTCATTAATGAGTCGTGACTGAATTGATTGGGTTTATGATTATTTGAATGGTTGCACATTATGTTATATTAATTAATCAAACATTCAAACTTAACTTAATGAAGTTCCCATGCGAATGGCTCATGCGAATGAACCATAAGCATAAAGAACTTCACACGATTGACTCAGTCGCACGACTGAACTAGGAGACTGGATCAGTCGTACGACTGTAACATAAGATTGGCTCAGTCGCACGACTGAACACTCAGTCGTACGAATGAATCAACCGCATGGTTCAATCGCACGACTGAACCAGACTAATGGTTCAGTCGCACGATTGAATAATACCAACCTATAAATACAACTCAATTCGTGAAAAACAGAGAGACTCGATCAATTACGATTCCAGACGAACCCTAGCCGTCCAGAAACCTTCCAACTCGTTCTCCAAGTTCATAGAACACATTAGATCGATTTCCAATCGATTTCTAACGTTAGTTTCAATCCTTGATTGATTCTTCGTGTGTTCTCACTGATTGGATCGCCAATCAAATAGGATTCCGCACTATTTGATCTGGTTTACACGTTAATCTCTAGGTATTTCGGTCAAATACCAGGTCCTAACATGGGATTCTTTGAGCCAGTCTGTCAGCTGTCTTGATTTGCTTGGGTTTAAAGTGGCATATTGACTAATCCAGACCTTCATAGTACTTCAAGTCTGAAAATTAAAGACTCTTGTTGTCCTTGACTCTTATGATGATTAGGGCTTTCCTGATGTCGTCATACCTCCACCCAATGATGTGTTGGAAGATGGTGAAGATGACATAGCCCATGGTATCCCATCCTCAAACAGACTCTGTATGAAGGACTCTGTGTAGTCCACATCAATGTGAATTTGAGGAGGTTGCTGAGAATGCACAATTGCAAGTGAGGATGGTGAGTCCTTAATGTCCACTTTCTCTGAAGGACTCCCAGGTTCTATAGCTGTAATGACTTTCTCCCCCTTTTTGGTAGCATCACCCACTTGCATAGGTGAACTGGAAGATAGGTCGATCACATCCACAGGTCTTGTGTTCCTGGTTGAGCTCTTCTTAAGGGTCTCCCAACTAGTTTTTCCTTAAGATATGAAATCTCAAGTTGTTGATCATTGATCCTGTTGTGTAAGGTAGTCACCTGAGATTCAAGGTGACTGACCTTTGAGACTAAATAAGTGCATGTTTTAGACAGTTTGTGCACCATTAGTCTTAGATTCCCCTCATCTTCATCAGAAGAATCAGTGGGGGATGAGATGACCGGACCAAAGTCCTCCCTCTCACCACTAGCTTGAGGTTCTTGGCTGCTGGTTTTCCTCTGCTCACTAATCTTATTTGAGATCTCAGTGGGCTAAGTTTCCATGGTTGAGGTCTTAATGATGTAATCATTTTCAAGGGAGAGCCTCTTCCATATGGACATCCTAAACAGTTCAGAAGTGTCCACCTTAGTTGTAGGTGACTGATGTGGGATAGATATAGTTTACTCAGGAGTAATCATCTCTCTTTGAGTAGGGGTAAAGAAGAAAGACTCATTATGCTCACTGAAACCTAGATCTTCATCAGTATAGAAATCAAGGTTGGGAATTGGTTGGTTGAGATCTATAGGCTGGGGATGGTAACTGTCCCCTGAAGGTTGATCACTTGAGTGTTGAGACTCAGAGTGAGGGCTTAAGGCAGTTTGGCTAATGAGCTCATCAGGATGAGCATGAGAAACCTCAGCACTGATTCTTGAAGAGATGGGAGTGGTCTGCTCCTCAAGAGAAGTGGGAGCTCCAGTGTCCACTTCCTCCTGTGTGGGTAAGTATATGGGGGCCTCCACAGACTGAATAGTCTGATCAGGGGATCCTTTGGATTTTCTTTGGTAAGTGAGGGTGATTTTAGGCTGTGTGGATGGTTAGGAGGTAGCAAGTGTGGGTTCAACACTAGCTTGTGCTGCTAGGTTGTCACTTTGAGCAATGAGCTCTAACATTTTTGGGAGTAGGGTTGTTTCTACCCCAGAGAAGCAAACAGTGGGCTTTCTCAGTATTTTAAAGATGTCGGGCTTCATCTGTCCCAATTTAAGAATGTTACATGTTTTCCTTAACTGTGAGCCCAGTTCATAGTTAAGAATGTACTGGACATATCTAGGAAACATGTAATATTCTAAGGAGTCTAAGTTAGCAAGTAAATTGGTATAAACAAACTGAGAATACCTGAACTTGACTCCCTGAATCATTCCATGGATGATGAAGGAGAGATCCTCAGGAATCTGGTCCCATCCACCATGCTTGTTTGATAAGCTGTGGATGACCACATGGAGCAAGAATATCCATTGGGATGAGACCTTCCCTTTCCTAAAGGTCTTTACAGAGAAATCTCCCTCATATCCCATCGGCACAAAGGAATGATTAACAGCTTCCTTTGGGTAGAACACCTCACCTTCTTCATCATCCAGCTGAAGATGCATGTTGATGATGGCCGGAGTGATGAAGACTATTCTCCCCTGCACTGTGGCACATTGCCTTCTCCCCATCCATAACAACCTCTTGGTAGATTTCCAAAATTCAAGCAGATGATCCTCATAGAGTGGAGGATCAATGGTTAGGGAGGTGAAGTAGTTGGATAAGGCTAAGAATCGACAAACCTCTAAGAAATGAGGATCTTTCTCAGAGCTTAACAGAGCAACCTGATTATGTTGTTTGTGTAGCTGCATGGTAAAGTTGGGATCATTTCTGTGAGCAAGGTTGGCCATTTTGAGGTAGCTTAAAGATGAAGAAAGAAAGAAGAAAGAAATTTCAGAGAGAAATTCAGGTTTTAGGTTTGGAGGAAGAACAGATGACAGAAAGAGAGGGAAACCGTTGGGTTTATATGTGAGAGGGATTTCAGATAAAGTTTAATGAAAGAGGATAAACTTTGAAATGCGGATGTCGGTCCCACCTCTGAAAAAGTAGTTTACTTTTGTTCAAAAGGTAGTTTTCTTGGAAGTCAAAAAGCTTCCGAAGGTAAATTATCTTCAGAAGTTTTAATTAAAAAACTTCCAAAGCTAAAATGACATCGAAGATTTTCCTGAGAGGTTTGAAAATTTTGCTTCGGAAGAGAAATTAAGACTTGATTGCTTTGTATATAGAACACAAAGCTTCCGAGAGTTAATTTTGCTTCGGAAGTAAATGGTCCTTGAAAATAAGTAAGTGTCTGAGACAAGTATTTAAGCTTCGGAAGATAGATCTGAAAACTCTTCCGAAGGTAAATTTCTTAGACAGTTATTTATTTTGAAGGCATGATTTGCTTCCAAAGTTAAAAGAATAACTTCCAAAGTATCAGAAATTTTCAAGAATCTAAGGAAAGTCTTCAAAAAGAAATTTTCATCCAAAGAAAACATGAGCTTATGAAAGTGATGAACTAGACAACTTAGGACACACATATTTTAAGAAATAATAAGAATTAGTTTTAAGAAAAGCTTACTCAAAGTTGATCATCCCAATAGCTGATATTAGATATTTAAATCTTTGTTCATCAAAAGCCTTTGTAAACAGATCAGCATATTGTTCATCTGTGTGAACTTTGACTAGTTTAATTAATCCTTTTTCATAGTTATCTCTTATTAAATGATGCCTGATATTGATGTGCTTTGTCCTTGAGTGCTGCACAGGATTTTCTGTAAGTGAGATAACACTATTGTTGTCTATGTGAATGGGAGTCTTCTTGAAGTTTTACCCATAGTCTAGCATCTGATTCTGAATCCAAAGCACTTGAGCACAGCAACTTGCAGCAGCAATGTATTCAGCTTCAGCAGTTGATGTAGAGACACAAGATTGTTTCTTGCATTGCCATAGACAACCCTTCCACCAGGAACTGACATCCCCCAGATGTAAATTTGTAGTCATGTTGCAACCACCATAATCACTATCTGTATAAGCATATAGATTGAAGTCAGGATTCTTAGAGTACCATAAACCAAGTGTTGAAGCACCTTTGAGGTATCTTAGAATCCTCTTGACAGTGACGAGGTGAGACGTCTTAGGGTGGCTTGATATCTTGCACAGATGCATGTAGCAAACATAATATCAGGCCTGCTAGCAGTAAGATACATAAGAGACCTAATCATAGCCCTGTATAATTGCTCATCTACACACTCCCCCTCAAGATCAGGTCCAAGGGAGTGGTTTCTAGCTATGGGTGTCTTAGCAATCTTACATCAGTCATGTTGAACCTCTTGAGTATAACCTGAACATACTTTGATTGACTTATGAAGATGCCATCTTCAACTTGCTTCACTCGAATTCCCAGAAAGAAATTGAGTTCCCCCATGGCACTCATTTCAAATCGTCTTTCATCAGCTTCTTAAAGTCTTTACAGAGCTTTGGATTAGTTGAACCAAAGATGATGTCATCCACATACACTTGAACTAGAAATATGTCATTTCCCTATCCATGATGAAGAGAGTTCCATCTCTAGTACCTCTCATGTACCCATGTTTATAAAGATACTCAGACAGTGTCTCATACCATTTCATGGGTGCCTGATGCAGCCCATAGAGAGATTTGTCAAGCTTGCAGATATAATTAGGATGATCAGGGTCTACAAAACCAGGTGGCTATTTGACCTATACCTCTTCATCAATCACTCCATACAAAAAGGCACACTTCACATCAAGCTGAAAGACCTTGAAGTTCTTAGATGCAGCAAATGCCAGAAATATCCTAATAGCTTCTAATCTTGCTAGGGAGCAAAAACATCAGTGTAGTCAATCCCTTCTTCCTGTGTGTATCCTTGAACAACTAGTCTAGATTTGTTCTTGATAATGATGCCTCTATCATCTTTCTTGTTCCCAAATACCCATTTGGTTCCAATGATAGTCTTCCCATAAGGAAGAGGACATAGGTTCCAAACTTTCTGCCTTTTAAATTAAGTAGCTCTTGTTGCATAGCTTCAACCCAACTTCCATCCTTTAGAGCCTCATCAACTTTCTTTGGCTCTATCTGGGATAAGAAACAAGAGTGCAGACAAACATTTGCTTCATGGGTTTGTCCTCTTGTCCTTACCCCTGTGACAACATCTCCAATGATGTTTGTGGTGGGGTAAGACTTGTGGATCCTATGCTGAGGGATCACAGCAAGTTGCTGAGAAAGATCTAAATTTCAGAAATTTAGATCTGGCATAGATGTTTCTCCCACCACATCAGCACACTTTTCAAGAGAAACTTGATCTAAGCAGTGTGTGACATCATTGACGTTCTCATCTATGGCGTGGTTAGAAGTATCAAGAAAGTCTTGATCACTGTCACCACCACCATTGGTGTCTTCTATAATTTAGATGTTCTTATCTGGTTGTGGAGCATCTGAGCTGGAATTTGAAGGCACCCCAGATGTATGAGCTGAGTTTGTCATTGTAGTGCTGATAGAAACCTCATTAGTAGAAGTAGTTCCAACTAGAGCTGAAGGTATATGAGATGAAGGTCTTCTCAGCGCAAATCTTGGATTAGTATCACCTATATTAATATTTTCTGTAGATCCTGAAACATTCTCACAAGATTTGTTAAAACAGTTGGTAACTAAGTCAAGATCCAAAAGTCAATCAGGACTAGAACCAGCTACATAGGGTGTGTGTTCATTGAAAGTCACATTGGCTGACTCCTCAACAATTCTAGTTCTGAGATTGTATACTCTATAAGCCTTAGCTTGAGAAGAGTATCCAATCAAGTGTCCATCATCTGATTTCTCAACAAACTTGGCAATTTGATCTTTGATATTCAAGATAGTACAAGGACATCCAAATGACCGAGAAAACCAAAGAAAGGTTTCCTCTTGTGCCAAAGTTCATAAGGAGTCTTGCCAAGAGTCTTAACTACTAAGACTCTGTTCTGCACATAGTAAGCAGTGTTGACTACCTCTACCCAGAAAGTGATGGGCAGCTTAGAGTCGGACAACATCGTTCTTGCAGATTCAATCAGTGTCCTGTTTCTCCTCTTAGTAACACCATTTTGCTGAGGAGTCCTAGGAGCACTGTCTTGTCTTGTAATACCCTTTTCATCACAAAATGTATCAAGGATTTGGTTCTTAAATTCAGTTCCTTGATCACATCTTATGATCTTGACCTTGTGATCAGATTGATTCTCAATCTTTAAGATGAAATTCTTCAGAATCTCAGGAGTCTCATCCTTAGTTCTAAGGAAGAAAACCCAAGTAAATCTTGTAAAGTCATCTGTGATCAGTAAACAATAAAAGGTCCTTCCTAGACTCATTACACTGGTGGGGCCAAAGGGATCCATATCTAACAAGTGTAGGGGTCTAGTGACGGAGTTTCTTCCCTAGGCCTGTGAGATACCTTATGTTGCTTCCATTCAGGCATGCAACACAATGATCATCACTTGTAAACTCTTTCTTTGATATTCCAGTTACCAAATCATTCTTAATTAATTTATTCATGTTTTTAAAGTTTACATGGCACATTCTTTTATGCCATAGGAAAGACTCATCACTATGGCTTTTGACAGAAAGCATAAAACTTCTTCGAGGGAGATGTTTCTTGCAAATCCATCTTGTACATGTTCCCTTTCCTACGGGCTCTAAGCAAGATATGCTCATGAGGAATGACCACACCAGGCTTGAGAACAATGCACTCATGCTCAGTAAAGAGCATATTATGACTCTAATCACAAAATTAGGATACACTTAGAAGATTGTACCCAGCTCCTTGACAAAGTTTACCTTTTTCAATGCTAAGCATACCATTTGTGACCTTGCCCCTTCCAGAAATGTAACCACCTTCATTTCCTCCAAAAGCAACTGGTCCTCCACTAATCCTTTCAAAGTTTTGAAGTAGTGACCTATTGCCTATCATGTACCTGGAACAGCCACTATCAATGATCCAGACATTCTTGTTGTCTTGAGTTGTCCATGCACAAAGAAAGAATTAGTTACATTTGGAAACCTAAGCCTTGCTTGTCTTGGGCTCATTAGCAGAAGGTAATGCAACAGTAATAGATCCTATGGTTGTACTAAGAGGATCTTGAGCTGTTGTTGATGGGGAGTTTTCAGTCATTTGGTCTTTCTTAGACATCCACACCACCTTCGGAGTCTTGGACTTGACCTTCAAAACTTCGGAAGCTTTTGGGACTTCAGAAGTTTTGATGACTGAACCTTCAGAAGATTCTGCAGACACTGCAGCAGACTTTAGTGCTTCGGAAGAACTCCTTTCTTCCGAGACCAACTTCTCTTCCGAGGGTAATTTTCCACTTCCCTTCTTTTTAGACTTGGAGCTTCCGAAGGAAACAGGTTTTCCTTTCGAAGCTTGAATCTTCTTGAGATCCTTTGAAGTCTTTGTTTTGGTCATACGGACAATACCTTTAGGATTGTAGGGACAATCCTTAGCAATGTGAGTGATACTTTCACATATGACACATATCATTTTCTTCTTCACAAGAGTCTTTTGCTCAGAGTAAGAATGTCTTTGATCACATCCCTTCTCCACCTTCATCTTTGCAGATGCTGAGATAGTCCTTTTCGGCTAAGAACTGTTCTTGGAGTTTGAAGGTCCAGGCTGTGTAGCACTGGTACACAGAAGATCAGTCTTCTTCTTGTTACTGAGATATGTTGAGCAGGAACCAGAACTCTTAGCAGAAGAGTTTTGGTTGATGCCTTCAGTCCTTACTACTTCAAATCCAGCAGGTATGAAAACTTGTTTCTACTTAGATTCAAAAGTAGCCTTCATCTCTTGAGCCTTCCTTGCTTTCTTTTGCTCTTTCTAATCAAGTTCTTTCTTATGGCCTGGTCATCACAATCTTTTTCTTCTCCTCAAAAGGATAGTGGCCCTTCTTGGAATCCTCCTCTTCACTCTTCTCGGAGGAATTCTTCATTATCTCTTCTTCATCCTCTTCACTTATAGGATCTATGAGAGGAAGCTCATCTTCATAAGTTCCACACCTAGGAGATCTTACATACAAGATTGTGTGTGGAGGAGCTATCTCATTTGATTTTAGTCCCTACCTGTTTTGATAGCACACCTTGTTATGCAGGGATGAGGATATCATGTTCTTGAAGGTCTCTTCTTCAAGAACACTCTTTTCTTCCCTGCCTTTTCTGATCACAAGCTCAGCCTGGCACTCAATCAGCTTGATTATAAGATCTTTAATTTGAGTCCCAAAATATGTGTGTTCATGTTTTAGAACCGAAATGGTTTTCTGTAGGTCCTCTAACTTCAGTTTATAATCATTTTCAGACTTTCTAAAATCACATTTTAAAATGTTTAAAGACTCAAGGTCAGATCTCATTTCAAGTTATAGGACATGTATCTGTTAACTTTAGCAATGCATTCAGGAGTACAAAGATGTTCCAATACCTTGGCTTCATCATGATCTGCCATCAATGCTTGGTTAGGAGAAGCATCTTCCACCTCAAAGCTCCGGTCAAAGCCTCCTTCTTCAACAGCAATAGCAACCTACTGCTTTGACTTCTCATTCTGGAGAGCTTTGTCAATGTAGTTTGGTCTGGACTGTGTTAGGCCACCATTTTTCCTAGGTGCCTTACACTCTCTGGCAAAGTGGCCCATCAAGTTACAGCTGTAACACTTGACTTTGCCTTTGTCCAGGCCAAACTTTCCACTGGTTGCATTGCTTAGAAACTTCCTTCCAGTTCTCTTATAGAACTTCTTGGCTCTGTGAGTGAGAAGAGCCATTTGCTGGACTATTTCCATGTATTCCAGATCATCTGGATGAATGTAGTCCAGGTCTTCAAGGTGAAAAGAGAGTTGCCACAACTTTCATCAAAAGACACAAAAGCTTGAGAAGAACTTGTCTCTTGGAATGGGCTTCCTTGAGTGTAGTTCTCCTTTGGTGTCTCTGGGAAGGTGATGAAAGGACCCTTTGGTGAGTTGTCAGGGTAGCATATGAGATGATGTTTGGGTTCGATGGTATCCCTTTCAACCACATCTAGGGCTGAACCCATATGGTTGTTGGAGTTGTCAAATGAACCTTGCATGTTCATCTCCATCTGGTAGCCACTGAGAATCCCATATAACTCTGTCAGAGTAAGAGTTTTGAGATTTTCAGTTCTCTTGATCACCACATAGTAGTGTGTCCATTGCCTAGGAAGTGAGGACATGAACTTCCTTATAATATCTCTATTTTCAAGAGAAACTCCTCCATCCACAAGGGTATCCACAATCTCAACATACCTGAAGTATTGCTGAGTCATGGTTTCACCTGTTTTGAAGATGATGTTTTCAAACTGTTGCTTCAGGAGATCCTTCTTGTTCTCCTTAGCTTCAGAGGAACCCTCATACATCAGTTTCAATGCATCCCACAACTGCTTGGCTGTTTTACACTTCTTGAAGCCTCTATACACAGAGTTTGGAAGGGCAGTTTGAAGGGTTGTCATGTCTTTTCTATCAATCTCTACTATCTTCCTATCTTCATCAGAGTAGTTAGCCACATCTTTGGGATCATACCATACCAGTAGCAGAAGGGGTGCTAGGTATGAAAGGTCCATTCTAAATAGACTTCCACATTCTTGAATCAAGAGACCTGATAAAACCTTCCATTCTCAAACACCAGGTATCAAACTCATCAAGAGTGATCAGTGGGGACTTGTTCATGGTTCCAGTTTCCATATCAATTTTGGAAATGGTTGCCATTTGAAAATTTTAGTATTTGTGTGTGAGGGATCTTAAGATGGTGATATCTTATATCAAGAGCCTGGGATGCTCTGATACCAAATGCAGGACCGGTGAAGGGGGTTGATTACAACACAACACAATGAGAGGAGATTAACCAAACGTAATCAAACAGTAAACTGGATTAACCACAATAAGATACTAAGAACACAAGTAATGTAAGAGACAGAACACAAGTATATGGTTTTCATGAATGCAGTATATTGCTTTCTCTATGTTCTATTACAAGTGTTAAAAGCATAATAGAAATATACAAGAACATGAGATACTTATATTACATCCTACAGCCGGCTATACTTTGAAAGCCAGCTGGATACAATTGACTAGACACAAAAAAATTCAATTGTAGAGTCGAAAAGCAGATTGCCTTTTGACTAGTGATTATGACATGCCATAGTTCACATCCTTATCTATTACAAAAAGGATAAACTACATGAAGTAGAAAGTTTACAGACTCAAGACCTCAATGTACAGTTACCAAAAGCATGGACCTTTTCACCAACTCATGTAAGTTGGTGACCTTACAGAGATGTAGTGGAAAGGTGTCGAGCTTTATGGAAAAGTACATCAGATAAAGCATGGGTCAAAAGTCTTCGGAAGAAATCTGTCTTCATGAGTTGAAGCTTCAGAAGACTTTGTCTCTAAGGCTTCGGAAGACTTCATATTTGGCTTCAGAAGATATTGGTCTTGACTTCAGAAGATTCACACTTGGAATATTTCCGTTGCATGTGTGAAAATTCCTAAGCATTCTTATTCATACTACTTGTGCAGCGTGCAGGAGAGACTTGGGATGTTTAGGTTGAATCAGCCTCTTCATTAATCTCTACATACCTTTATCACTTCAGTCACTACAGACGGTAAGATCGTATGCATGACTTGATGAACTTCTTCAACAACAGCCTCCTTTACCGAGGCTCTCAAATTAGCACTCTCATCACCGCCATCCGGATAAGGGGTCTCGGGTTCTTCGTGAACCACCTTTTCGGCTCTAGGGCTTCCTCCTTTGGCTCGCGGTTCAGCGCCACGTCCACCACGACCTCCACCATGCGAAGCTTTCGATGATCTACCACCGCCATCCACACACACTGGAAGATTCAACACCAACATGGTCATTCAAGGGAACAACTCAGTTTATGTCAAGTATAGTAAGTCCCTAATTACAGTGGCCAGTTGTGATTAGCCACTTACTTTACTTTTCATACCCCAAGCACATAATACCAGTTAATGTTAAAGAAAATACCTGATGACACATAGCTACTTAGAGGAGCATCCCTTCCCTTTCCATCCCATTTTCAGTTTAAGTTTAGGCTTATTTTGATAATTTACCCATTTCACTTAAACTTTGGCTCCGATACCAACTTGGAAGACCCTATTCTCGGGATGCTTACGGCTGGTCAATCATCGCACATAAAGCATATATTTTCATTAACTTAAAGAAAATTGCAGTGAAAACATTAAAACAAACATTCCATTTCATTGTAAAATCTTTTGCAAAATAATACATTGTTATCGAATTACAAAACACTAGCTGCATTACATCACAAAAGCGTTATAAAAATTATTGCCATCCAAAAAGAGCCTAGTAGCTACCCCGTGCCATCCTCAACAACCTTTACCTGCCAACTGGAAACACATAAAAGTCAGCGTTGCTGAGTGAGTTCTAGTTTTATAAAATATAATATTACCTTTCATTCGTTTAAAAGATTTTCCATATTATTGCACGTGATCACACATCATACGTACATCAAGGTAATAATTACTATCTTCATCATCGTTCGTTTCGTACATTTCGCACATTTCGTACTTATCGCACTTTTCATACATTTATTATCTTTGCACTTCTATCTAGATCCTATCGTATGCTTAAACCCCCATCTTGAGCACAAAGCCATATCATCTAGGGTTAAGCGACAAGAACCCCATATCGCACATATCGTACATATCACACGCATGGAGTAGTCACATAGACTAACTCCCCCTGTGTGTGAACCCTTAAGGGTTAGCCAAGATCACACGTTGTAAAGACACAGTTGAGCTAACAACTGTCAATGAGTTGTGAACCTCCTTTCTTTTGCTTGCAAGACTTTTCATTCGTTCATTCATTATGTTCCACTTTCATCATCTTAAATCTTTCACTTCGTTAAGATAATACTTTATGCTCATCATAATAATCATACCAAGTAAAGTCACATCATCATACGTAATAAGGAGCATAACTTATGATCATACAATCATACATAATCATCAAACATCATCAATCACACATCATCATGCATAGGCATCAATCATACATCACATCTTACATCACTCATCCATCATCTATGACCTCAAAAGCCAACTTATATAGCCCCCCGAGAACCTCCCAAGTCAAAGCCTACTTTTACAATTTTCCCGAAAATCAGAAAATATTTCTAATTCCTTTCAAGCGCATGAGCCCTATTTGGGCGTTTGGGCACTATACAGTCACATGGCCTTCCAAGCGCATAGGAACACTTATGCTTATGGACACTATTGAGGCGAATGAACACTTAGGCGTATGGAGCGCTTCTAGATGCATGAACACTATAGGGCATATGAACCCTCAGTCGCATGACCTTCAGTTGCATGACTTCCAGTCATGTGACTTTCAGTCGCATGACCTTTCACCCGTATGGCCTTTAGTCACATAACCTTTAATCGCATGCCTTTCAGGTGCATGACCTCCAGTCGCATGCCTTTCAGGCGTACGAGCTTCAGCCACATGCCTTTCGGCAATATGGCCTTCAGTCGCATGCCTTTCGGTCGTATGGCCTTCAGTCGCATGAGGAAATTCCCAGTCGCATGAGCCCTAACTGGGTGCAGAATGCAGTCGCATTTGAACCTGAACAACAGATTTCAGTCCCCAAACCCTCTCTAACCTGTTCTAAGCTTAAACCATCCATCCTAAGCCTTAGAAACACATTCACATCACTATTCAAACACAACATTACCCAAAATCAAACCCCAGCATAATCACATACATTCACGTACATACGGGTACACACCCAACACTTCAAAAACAATTTCATATGTGTTCCAGCCCTAAAAATCAGTTAAAAACGTGTAAAATAACTCACCTTAGCATCCTCTTTGGGTATAGCTTCCCACAAACCCGCTTGACTTCGACTTTTGCACTTGATCTTCAAGAAACTGAAGCTTTCTGTCCTTTTTCACTTTTTCTCCTTTCTTTGGCCGATTGAACAAGTGGGGTGAGGGGGGAGTGGGCGACCATACCCCCCTTTACACCCACTCTTCCAAAATTTCCCCCTTTTTGGCACATAGTTGAGCTAACAACTATCAATGAATTGTGAACCTCCTTTCTTTTGCTTGCAAGACTTTTCATTCGTTATTTCATTATGTTTCACTTTCATTATCTAAATCTTTCACTTCGTTAAGATAATACTTTACGCTCATCATAATAATCACACCACGTAAAGTCACATCATGATACGTAATAAGGAACATAACTTACGATCGTACAATCATACATGATCATTAAACATCATCAATCACACATCATCATGCATAGGCATCAATCATACATCACATCTTACATCACCCATCACATCATCTATGACCTCAAAAGCCAACTTATATAGTCCCCCGGGGACCTCCCAAGTCAAAGCCTACTTTTACAACTTTCCCCAAAATCAGAAAATATTTCTAAGTCCTTTCAGGCGCATAAGCCCTATTTAGGCGTATGGGCACTATACAATCGCATGGCCTTCCAGGTGCATGAGAACACTTATGCGTATGGACACTATTGGGGCGAATGGACACTTAGGCTTATAGAGGGCTTCCAGACGCATGAACACTATAGGGCATATGGACCCTCGGTCATATGACCTTCAGTCGCATGACTTCCAGTCATGTGACCTACAATCGCATGACCTTTCGGACATATGGCCTTCAGTCGCATGACCTCCAGTCGATTGCCTTTCGGGCGTATGACCTTTAGTCGCATGCCTTTCGGCCATATGGCCTTCAGTCGCATGCCTTTCGGCCTTGTGGCCTTCAGTCGCATGAGGAAATTCCCAGTCGCATGAGCCCTAACTAGGTGCAGAATGCAATCGCATTCAAACCTGAATAGCTGATTTCAGTCTCCAAACCCTCTCCGACCTATATTAATCTTAAACCATCCATCCTATGCCTTAGAATCACATTCACATCACCATTCAAACACAACATTGCCCGGAATCAAACCCCACCCAAATCACACACATAGACATACATACGGGTACACACCCAACACTTCAAAAATAGTCTCATATGTGTTCCAGCCCCAAAAATCAGTTAAAAACATGTAAAATGGGGGTCCTAGAACTCACCTTAGCAGTCTCTTTGGGTATAGCTTGCCCCAACCCACTTGACTTCGACTTTTGCACTTGATCCTCAAGAAACCGAAGCTTTCTGCCGTCTTTCCCCTTTTCTCCTTTCTCTGGCCAATTAAACAAGTGGGGTGAGGTGGGAGTGGGTGGCCATACCCCCCTTTACACCCACTCTTCCAAAGTTTTCCCTTTTTGGCACATTTTACCCCTCAACTTGGGTAAAATGCCTTTTCTTCCTTTTTATATCTTTTTCTTTCTTTCTTTGGCTTTAAAAAAAATAATGATAGTTGGGTGTTACATGTTATTATTTTTGTGAACATCATTAATTAGTACTCCTTGTGTGGTATGTTATGCCAACCCGACTCACCATTAAAAAAATAGAGTATAAGATAATGGATCGTAACAACCAAAGTATGGTTGAATAGTTTGACTATATTCAGATCTACCGTATACAACAATATTTCTTTTTAACTTTAACCTATATACGAGCAACCTATATTATGATGCATTATAAAGTAGTAAAATAATATGAACTATATATGTTACTCTTAAATAGATGAAATAAAACTAATATTATATAAACCTTAGATGTCATTGGTCAGTTGTACACCCTTTGGTCAAGTTTCACTGAAGCATTCTAAGTGACTCTATAGTTGTCTAGAGGTCCTAGATCAGCAAGACTTCAAAATGTGTTGACGAATGGGTTTGTAGAAAGTACACGTGCTAGCATCTCAGTAATGCTTCGATCAAGATTTGGCCATTGGAGTCAATGATCTAACTCAGTATCAGGATCATAAAAATACAATTGTAAAATCCTTGGTTTTCCATCCCTTGAAACTAATTGGTCGATTTTGTGATATATTCCTTTATGTGCATGAAATGTATAGACAACATATGTCATATTGTTCATTGTCTCATCCAATGTCATACCCATAGATGCGAAAGAAAAATTAGTGTTATAAGCACGTATGTTTTGCCTACACATTTTCCAATTTCATCTTGCGTTGTGAAAAGTTGGTACAATTCAACTGGAATTTCTGAATTTGCGAACATTGTTTTCCTGCTTATACAACAAAAGGTAGCAAATTTAAATGTAAAGCGCTTTGCTCCACAATAAGGACATGGATTCCTTTCCATTAAGACACGATGGTCTTTAGGTATGCCATCGTAAACAAAGTTATACGAATCCTCTTCTATGTTCTCATCTTAGATGGATGGTTGAATTTGAACACCTAATGGATTCAGTGTAATAAAACAGAAGTTGTAAAAATATCAAGATTAATAAAAAACATTGTCATATAAGTAGAAACCTTGTGATATTCTAAGCATGACGTCAATTAAGACACGTTCCACTTCTATGTTCTCATCTAGGATGGATGGTTGATCAATAACATCATAGAATTGTTGTAATACTGTACATAGTTGAATTCAAATGCCTAATAAATTCTTTGTATCAAGTGAAGAAAGATGTAAAAGATGTAAAGTTTAATAAGGAAAGCATTGCTACATATTTAGAAACCTTGTGAAATTTCAGGCATGGCTTCTTTAATTAGAGAAGGAAGTGTTGTTGTCGGTGTACTTTCATCTGTTGGAGCATTCCTAATTTGAAAACTGTTTGAAATACATTTTCCATTCTCTTTCTGGTGTAGCATAACATTCTTCATCTCGACCCTTTCGTTTTTCTGTCGAACGATGGTACACATTTTGTATTGGTGTTTGTTTCATTTGACTATTATTAGTTTGTACAGTTCTTAACGGTATCCTTTCCATTAATGGATCACTTTGGGAGGCATCGCTGGTACAACTTTTTGATACTTTGTTATTTTCTTTCAAAGAAGCATAATATCGTCTATTGTACTCTTTTCGATTTTCAACTGATGTATATGCACTTGAGGTAGCAATCTCATTATGATATTTTGGTTGTCCATTCTCTTTACATGAAGCATAATATCGCGTGTTATAATTTTTCCAGTTAACAACTAACATAGATGCACGTAACTTAGATGCATCATTACAATCTTTTGGTTGTATATTAGTCGCTGTAAGTTGATAAATACTTAGTAGATTACAAAAAAACTTATCTTAGATAATCAAATTCTTAAAACATCATTAGCAAAAATGTACATGACACGTGAACTAAGCGTCATAACTGAAAAGAAATACCTAATTGTTCAAAACAAAAATAATCAAATTATGAAAAAATTAAGTGAAAGTCAAACTAAAGAGTTTATGAAACTAAGGTCTCCACAAACACTACACCCTTAGAACCACGAAACAAAGTAACAGGATAAAAACATTCGAAGGGCTTCACATCCATTTGATCTCATAAAGCTTCCTCTGATTAGTCATCACAAACCAACTGCCATTTGTCATTATGTGTTATGTCACACCATAATGATAGAGGTATAGGGGGATTAAAGGACATGACAAGACTTTAATCTAGTGCTTCCCTTCTAGTAACCACAATCAACTGACATCTCACTCATGCTAGTGCTAACAAACATGTAAAGTTTATTTTTATATTCACTAAATCTCCAAAATAAATTCCTACATAACGAACCGGTGGAAAGCTTATCTCCATAAACCGCTCCGAATTCACATCAAAACAAATTATTGCATTTCTACCTCCAACCAAGCACTCGCAAACAGTGAAATATAGATTATCACCACATAGAGTACCAGTTGACCAAAAGAAAGTGGGGCTAACATATTCCCGTCTGTTATGAAAGGTATATTTCTCCAAGAGGCTTCTATCCTAGAATAGATACAAGCACCAACCACAACAAACCTACACTTGACATGCAAGACCTTGTAATCATCGTAAGCATCAATGTACAACCAATAACATCAACATTGTGTTTAAAGAAACCATGACAACAAAATCAGGTGTTGACAAATACCTGTAAGGACTAGTGAGTGGATTCCATAGAAGCAACTCAAATGTATGATTCAAGAAAACACACCACAATCCATCCAAATGTGAATGAATAATTGAGTCGCCATTAAATAGAAAAGGAATGATGGTGCAAGGAACACCAGTTTGAAAGTCGATTGGATGAACTGAGCATGTTAGGTCGCCAATTAGTAGAATTCTCTGTAGATGAAATTAATGAGCGGGAGCAATGTACCCTTAAAAAGACTTGTGTTGACAGCAAGGCATACTATTCCTTACCTACAACTTTGAACAACCTACAACCTTGGCTGACAGCCTCGCTAATATCTCAAACACGATTATTTCAATAGAAAGGTCAACCATGGTGATATCTTCATCACAAATAATGACTAATTAGTTGTATGATATAATTTTCCTACCAATTAATTTTTAGGTTAAAAAGGCTTTTACAATTTCTATTATATTACAATGAAAGGCTCTAAGGAACTAAATTTTAATATAGTTCTATGTATAGAATTTACTTAAGTTTAGTGTACTTACCGAACTTTGGCTGTTAAGGAATTGACTTAATGTTTTCCAATGTTAGAACATTCTCGAATCTAAGAGGTTTCAAGATTAATGATCGGTTCCTGAGAAATACGACAAGGTTTAAATTTAGTGAATAATATATGTGATTTAATTAAACGTATATAATACCTGTATGATATAATTTTCCTACCAATTAGTATTTAGATTAAAAAAATACACCTATCATAATTGTAACAACATGACATAAGACACAAAAGTAAAACATACTTCTTGTGTACATAATGATATCAAAAATAACAAATTATATACTACTACAGAAAAAGGTATTTGCTACGGTCTAATATGTAGCAAATTCATAGCAAAACGAGTGTTTGCTACGACTTTGCTACGGATTTAGTTTGTAGATGATAATTTCTTCGCTAATTTGTCTTTCTATGGAATTTTTCTATGGACTAATATTTTTTACGGGTTAGCTACACAAACTAGCGTCGCTAATTTAGCTATGCATTTGGCTACGAATATTTGCTATGGATTTTGCTATGGAGTTTTGTTTGATTTTAGCTATGAAATTTTTGCTATGGAAAAGTTTGCTATGGTTTTGCTATATATTTTAGCTATAGTTTTGTTATGAATGATTTATCTAGGATTTGGCTACAAATATTTGCTATGAAATTTAACTATAGATTTGCTAGATTTTGGCTATGGAATTGCCTACGAATTTGCTATGAGCATTGTTATATTTTTGCTACCAATCTTTCTATGGGTTTGCAATTTTTTGTTACGGATTTATAAAATTATTGCTACGGATGTAGCTACGAATTTCGTCTAAATTTTTCCATAGATTTTATTATGTTATTTAACATTTTTCTATAAATAATATATACCACAACTTTTATAATATATACAATTTTAATCAAAGGTTAACCAAAACCAAATAACATAAAATATCCAATTGCAATACATTAAACATCCAAAAACATCGCTATTAGTCCAAACCAAATGGTATAAAATATTCAAATTATCCAAAAACATTAGTGTAGAAATCATAGTGGTTACTAGCATAAACTTCTTCCTGAACTTCACGAAATGTTTTGTGGTAGGTTTTGTGATAGGAATCGAATTTTTGATCTTGCTACGGATTTTGCTAGAAATGTAGTCACTGATTTACTATGGATTTACTATGAATTTTATTAATTTTCTTTTTAGTATATTAATTTTAGCAATTTTGCTTTAGATTTTTTATGGATTTGCTACGAACATAGCTTGCTACGGTTTATATGTAGCTGAATCATAGAAAATGTGTTCGTAGCAAATCCGTAGCTACTACTTAACAATTTGCTACGAATAATGTTCGTATCAAAAAATCCGTAGAAATACCTGTTTTTGTAGTAACACAAGAAACTACATTAAAAACAATAAAATTTATAATTCCATAACTTTTGCACATCTCCGCTACAAACAAACAACAAGATAGATATGCATCGATTAAATGTGCAAATCAAATATCGTAAGGAAATCATATTTTAGGAATGATGCTTAATCTAATCCGGTGTGTCTATGGTATGTCTAGTTCATAAGCGATCCTAGTAAACTCTGTTGACCTTAATATATTCACTGTAAACTTAAGAAACATATATTTTAAAAGTTAGGTATACCATGACACGTTAGATTTTCTTAAAAAATATATGTATCATGACACGTTAGACTTTCTTATAAAATATATGTAAATTAAAACGTACTTTCTGGCAAACGAACCAACTTGACCCGAGATACATACACAATAGATTTATTTAAAATTGCCCGAAAGGTTTTCACCATCTCAATCCGTGACAGATCATATAAAATATTTGTATTATGACCACTGTGACATATAATTTATATTAATAGCATATAAAATAACTACAAATATAAACTAATTGAAAGAACATTTTAATTTCAAACTTTTATACGAATAGTGGTTTACGTATCATCTTGAAGAAACATAAGAAAATGATGTAATAAGCGTTGATCCATGATAATCTTTCCAATGACATCTACAACCTATACTATTAATATATATATATTGTATAGCGTATACAAGTTAGCATAGAAACAACTTATATGTACTCGTAGTTAGTTTTGCATGTGTCCTTTTGTTGATGAGAGTTTTTATAGAAGGCACTAATGGATACAAATGGAACCCTCTTGGAACATAACTTGTAAATCGAATAAGTTTAGTGTTTCACTAATTACAATCTTGAACTCACTCTAAAACAAGATGTAGTTTTCATGTTTTTGCCATTCTTCGTAACAAAAACTCTCAATTTTAAAGATTTAGTACAAACGCATTGTCACCAAATTCATGTTTTTGTAAAATTGCATTAAAGGTGATGTGACAAAAGCAGGTACTCTATGTCTCTAAAAAACATAGATAATCTAGTGATTTAAATAGAAAATTGACTTTTAATAAACAAATGAATAAAGGATCTGCAGGATCGTTGAAGGGTGTAAGTTACAACACAACAACACAAAGAGGAGATTAACTAAGCTTTAATCAAACAGTTAACTGGATTAACCAAGTTGAGATGCTAAGAACACAAGTAATCTAAGAGAGACAGAACACAAAGAACACAAGTGTATGGTTTTCAAGAATGCAGTATATTGCTTTCTATATGTTCTATTACAAGTGTTACAAAGCATATTTCAAAAGATACAAGAACATGAGATACTTATACTACATCCTACAGCCGGCTATACTTTAAAAGCTAGCTGGATACATTGACTAAGACAAACAAAATCAATTGTAGAATCAAAAGGCAATTGCCTTTTGACTTGTGACTATTGTTAGGGTTTGTTAGAAGATGAAATCCAAGTTTAACATATTAAACTTTCTAAAAACGCAGCGAAACATGCATAATAACTTAGTTAATAAACTGAAATTTCAATTTTCATCTTGTTTTAACAAAGTTATAATCAAACCCATGAACATAGTATCTTTATATGTGAATAGAAGCTAGCTATGTTAACATAAAGCAAACAATATGGACAGCCATGTTGAGGCTGCCTAAGACTACCTTCCAGGAGTCAAATACGAAAATGGAGATGATATGGATCAAATCGAGTGACCAAAGCACCAAGAGAGGTCCTCTCAAGCTTGTATACCAAAGCTTGATAGCACACACACTTTCTGGTAGTTAGGAAGAAACACCACCAAAAAAACCGAAAACCTTTGTTTTCAGCTGCTTATGCCGAGAGCTATTGAGAGAGAGAGAGAGAAGAGTTCGTGTTTATTTTTGCATGTATTGTGTGAGTTGAACCTTGAGTGTAAGACTTTCTTTATTGTGTGTGTTTTCAAGAGGAGAAAAGGGCCAATCCCTTTCTTTGGCGGCCGAAAATGATGTTCAAAAGGGGGTTCCCACTTAAACAAACACACACATAATACTAAACAGGTCACTTAATAAGTATACAATACCATTTAATGTATAAGTTATACACTCTTTTTATTATTGATGTTATCTAACCTACTTAAAAAACATCACAAATAATATTTTTGAACAAAATATCCTAATAAGTTGTTCCATCTCATATGCAACTTATTTAGAAAAACCATTTTCTAAATTTGGTGTGATTATTTAATTGCATGATCATATCGTGAATTAAATAATTGTTTGGTTTGCAAAGCTTGTTATTGGGTATAACCCGACTTGGATCATAACGTACTAACCGCATCAATATTCTACGTGTCTTGGGCATATAGAATCCTACAATCTCCCACTTGCACAAGATTCATTGAAGATTGATGCAAGTAGTAAATACCGCCTAACAACGGTTTACTACCCTTAATACGCATGACTTATAGCCATTCAACAAACTCATCCCATTCAAGTATCCTACTTGAAATGATTTAGGTGAATTAATCATTTATCCTTTTGTTTCAGATGTCATGTCAAATCCAAGGACACAGAGTGATCATTCCTTGTTGATTTAACTTATCCAGGCCTTAGACACCTAACTCTCAACGAATAAGAGGAACAAATCTCATCTTGACTACATACGTTTCTCACAATCACCTTGTGCCATATCTGAACATAGTCTCATGTTTTGTCCATTATTTCAGAACAGCGGATAACCAGATCAAGGTTATGACACTGGGAATATCAAAACCTAATATGTATCTCAGGTCTGAGGATACCAAATGATATTCGCCTTTACTCAAATTTACTTATGATCAATCAATAAGATTCCATGTAGTAAAATTTGAGATGCCGTTTAGTCCAATTTGTATCCCACAAATATCTATGAACCTTGGTAGCAACCCATTGCTCTATATTCGTCCTTATGAATATCAACCAATCCAAGTTCATAATAATCTTACCCTCACACTTGTTCCCACAAGTCTGAACGACTATGGACATTTAGAGTAAACAATTTACTCATGGATTAAACATGCTAATTGGAATATTAATTGAAACATTATAACAAATAATTTTATTCAAATAATAAAGAGTTCCACATATCCAAATACAAAATTACAGATCAAATCCAATCACTAGAATATCAAAGTCCCATGGCACAAGTATGACTTTCATGATTTGCCTTTTCAAGGAGCTTCATGAGAGGATTAGCAATGTTTTGATCCGTGTGAACTTTGCGAACACATATCTTTCCTTTTCAACTTCATCTCGTATGTAGTTGAATCTCTCCGCTCAATGTGCCTAGTCTTTTGATGAGCATAGGTTCCTTGATTTGAGCAATCGCACCCTCGTTATCACAAAAGATCTCTAGGGGGTCCTGAATGGAAGGGACAACCCCTAGATCGGCAATGAATTTCTTCAACCATGCAGCTTCTTGAGCTGCCAATGAGGCGGCGACGTATTCTGATTTGTAGTTGATAGAGCCACCATTCCTATTTGGAGCTCTTCCAAGAGACCGCTCCCCATTCAGAATGAAAATATATCCCGACTGTGACCGTGAATCATCACGATTGTTGGAAACTCGCATCCATGTAACCTTTACACCGAGTTCCTCATCACTAGATCCATAGATTAGGAACATATCTTTTGTCCTTCTTAGGTACTTAAGTATGTTCTTAACAGCCATCCAATGACTGTTTCCAGGATTTTGCTGGTATCGGTTGTCATGCTTAAGGCGCATGACACGTCTGGGCTAGTGCATATCATTGCATACATGATGGATCCAATAGCAGATGCGTATGGGATTGCCTTCATTTTATCTTGCTCATCCTTTGAGCTAGGACATTGAGTTGTGCTTAATATCGTTCCTCTTTGAATAGGTACCGTACCTTTCTTAGAGTTCTCCATCTTGAACCTTTTCAAGATTTTATCAATGTATGCACTTTGATTTAAACCAATCAAACGCCTTGATCTATCCTATAGATATTTATTCCCAGAATATAGGCGGCCTCACCAAGATCCTTGATGGAAAAACAACTTCCAAGCCAGGTTTTTACACTTCAAGGTTGGAATGTCATTTCCAAATAGTAGTATGTCATCAACATATAATACTAGGAAAGTGATGATGCTCCACTAGCTTTCTTATATACACAAGCTTGTTAGCGTTCTTGATGAATCCGAATTTAATTATTTCGTCATCAAAACGGTGATTCCAACTTCTCGATGCTTGTTTCAACCCATAGATTGATTTCTTTAACTTGCATACTTTATCAGGATGTTTTGGATCGACAAAACCTTCAGACTGAACCATATAGACATCTTCCTCAATATATCCATTTAGGAAAGCGGTTTGACATCCATTTGCCAAATTTCATAATCATAATGAGCAGCTATGGCAAACAATATCCTTATAGACTTTAGCATCGCAACAGGTGAGAAGGTTCATCATAATCAACCCCTCGAGTTTGAGTGAAACCCTTTGCTACAAGTCTAGCCTTATATGTATCCAAGTTTCATGCATATCGGTTTTTCTTCTTGAAAACCACTTGCTTCAACTACTTTGGAGTTAAGAGGTGGTATAACAAGTCCCATACTTGATTGTCATGCATGGATTGCATCTCAACGCTCATGGCCTCGAGCCATTTGTCATAATTGAATAGGACACTGCATCATGGTATGTGGTTGGTTCATCTGAATCTACCACATAGCATCCATCCATGAAAAATCCGTATCTTTCAGGTGGATTATTAGTTCTACCACTTTTGCGAACGTTTTTTGTGTATTGATCAACCATTTGATTATCTTCAAATCCTTATGTGAGTGCTAGTTTCAACCAAACGTGCATCGGGTTGTGGTCTTGATCCTCCTCAAGATCCTGTTCTACTGCTAGTTCCTTCCATAAGGAACTTTGCTTCTAAGAACTCACCCTTTCTTGCAACACAAACACTTTTGTTCCAGTGGATCATAAAAATAATATCCCATAGTTATCTAACAAAGATACACTTGGTGGATCGGACTTCCAATTTGTTTGGGGTGGGAGTCTTAACATAATCTTCACAACCCCAGACCCTTAAGTATGATAGGGATGGAACTCTTCCATGCCATATCTCAAAAGGTGTCCTTTCCACCTTTTTGGTTGGGGCCATAATTAATATACGGGCCGTGGAGAGCAAAGCGAAACCCCAAAATGATAGAGGTAATGTGCTTCTAGCCATAATAGATCGGACCATATCCAATAAGGTTCGATTCCTCCTCTCAGACACAACATTATGTTGTGGTGTTCCAGGTGGAGTGAGTTGTGAGACAATCCCACAACTCCTAAGATGATCTTGAAAAGCATCACTTAGGTATTCACCTCCTCTATCGGTGCGAAGAACTTTAATTGACTTGTTGAGTTGATTTTGTACTTCATTTTGAAAGATCTTGAACATTTTAAAACCTTCATCTTTGTGTCTTCACAGATACATATACCCATAGCGACAATAATCGCCGGTAAAGGTAATGAAGTATCTTTCACCATTCCTAGTCATTGGCTTAAAAGGACCACATACATCCGAATGTATGATTCCTAATAAATCTTTTGCCCTTTCGTTAGTTCCACTAAGGGTGCCTTAGTCATTTTCCTTGTAAGCAAGACTCACACACATCAAATGAATCACATTCACTTGTTTTAAAAGACCATTCTTTTGTAGTGTTTGAATTCTTTTCTTGTTTATATGACCAAGACGACAATGCCAAAGATAGGTATCACTCAAATCCAACTTGAGTTTCTTGGTGCTAGTTTGGTACAATGAACTATTTAAAGTATTTTCATGAACCAATTCATAAATACCATTAATGGGAATAGCTTTAAAGTAAAACATATCATTCAAAGAAACATGAATATCCTTTTCAACAAATGATAATACATATCCAAATTGTTTTAATAGGGCTATAGAAATAATATTCCTATTCAAACTAGGAGCATACAAAACATTATTCAAAATTACTTCCAAAACCATTTGGAAGTTCCAAGATGTAGTCACCACGGGCTTCAACTTGAACTTTAGCCCCATTGCCCATGTAGAGGCTAACATCCCCTTTCTTGAAGTCATTACTTCTTTTGAACCCCTGCAACAAATTGCAAATGTGAGTTCCACATCCGGTATCTAATACCCATGTGTTAGAGGATATCATGTTTAAGTCAATATGGATCATGTATATTGTACCTGAGGTTTGCCTAGCATCCCTCTTTGCTTTCAACTCTTGGAGATGGACGGACAATTTCTTGCCCAATGTCCAACCTCCCAACACTTGAAGCATGGGTCATTATAGCAACCTTTTGTTTCTTCTCTTGTGGTTTGGGGGGCACCCTTACCACCCCTTCCCTTTTCCCCATACGGTCCCTTGCCTTTGGCAACCTTTGCCTTGGGTGTGGGATGAGGCCTTTTCTTGTTCCCACCTTCATTGATGGTGAGAACGGGTAAAAACCTTTTACCCATGGCCGCGTCAGCCGTTTTGAGCATTGAGTGAAGCTCACCAATGCTTTGTCCCAAGCATTCATGTGTAGTTCAACACGAATGTCTCAAACTTCTTGGTAAGGCTATTGAGGATCAAATCCGTGGCCAATTCCTTCGAGACAGGACAATTAAGCCTTTCGAGGCGGTCAATGTGACTTTTCATCTTAAGTACATAGGATGAAACGATTGGTTATCGTCCATACGACATGCATGGAGTGCTCGAACCGTTTCGAAGCGCTCAACCCTCGCTTGTTGTTGGAACATTTCCTTCAGCTGGGTTATCATGTCATAAGCTCCGTGATGTTCATACTCCTTTTGGAGATCCGGAGTCATGCTCGCAGCATGAGACAAGACACTTGGACGGAGTCCTCAGTGTACTTCAGCCAATCGTTATAGGCCTCCTCATCATCCTCAGTAGGTTGATCGGGGATAGAGTCGTCTAAAATATATGATCGTCTCTCTTGCTTGAGAACGATTCTCAAGTTTCGATACCAATCAATGAAATTATTATGATTTAGACGTTCCTTTTGGAGAATCGCTCGCAATGATTGGGAGGACGTGGATGAATTATCATGATTATCATTATTGGTGGCCATCTACAAATTTAACAAAGATCTATTTTAGTATTTTCGATCGCGTTTTAATAATTAATACCTTTTAAGGTGGTTAGCATATTAAAATCTAGAACCCAACATTACATTTAAATAGTGGTTATGTGACCTTTATCCCATGATTTAATTAATAAGGTGGTCAACGTTGACGATTGCAACCATTTGCAACTTCTAGAAGTATGGGATCGACTTGAAACATCATATGTAAAGTCGGCATGTTAATCCCATCAACACCATTTGGAAACCATATTGTAGGTGATCCATTTAACATGTTTTGCAAATCAAGTTACCCTACTTGCACACACATGTGAGTTTACCAACATAAATGGTTAGGTGACCTTTATCCCACAAATGTGGTATCCCCACCTTAAGTCCTAAGTTCCCTCTAAATGGTTAGGTGACCTTTATCTCATTAAGAGTTTTCAAATGACTCAAGTGTTGTGCAAAAGGACGGTGTTAAACTCATTGGATATATTTAGAGATTTCAATTCTAGTTTAGAAAACTCTATGTACTTGTACTTGCATGCTTTCAAAAACAAGATAAGAATCTTTGATTAAAACCCATTTTAATCTTTAAATCGTTAAATCATTTTAATAACCTTTTATTTCCTTTTAATGATTAAGAATCTTTTAATTAGTTTGTTTTGATCATGGATAGGATGATTAAAACAAATATCACATACATGCTATCAAATAATAATATAAACAAAACAACATAGCATATGTGCATAACCATAGCATCTAAAGTGGTCCACACTTGTTTGCCATCACAAGTGTGGTCCATAGGGCATCCTAAGGTCATAACAAAACACATCACAAAAATCCAAGAACCTCCCACTTGAAACCGCATCCAAATGCTCCATGTTTCTCGTGTCTTCCCTTTGTGTCTATCACATAATCTTCATATTACAAGACATAATGTCCTTACAAGATTTATAGAAATATGAAAAGTAACTAATCTATTTATTACAGCCCAATAATAAATAAATTACACTTGAAACAAAGCACAAACAATAGATTATACAACCCAATTGAATGAAGAATACAACCATTAAAACATCCAAACAACACAAGGTCAAGGCTAGGTTATCACTAAAATGAACAATGAACATATCAACCAAACCAACAATGAAACCCACTAAAACCACGAAATTTCAGCCAACATAAACTAATTTTAGGTTATATCATGCCCAAACAACCAACAAATATAACATACATGTCTTTCAAAGTTTAATCACAAGCATGTGTGATTAACTTTGAAAGTAGGGGATTCATAAAACATGAACATAGCAGCCCCTAAAAGGGGTTTCAAAGTCACACAAATAAATCGAAATAACAAAGACAAAACAAGATAGCCATCCACATAACGGCTCTAGATGCCAATGTTAGGGTTTGTTAGAAGATGAAATCCAAGTTTAACCTATTAAACTTTCTGAAAAACACAGCAGAAACATGCATAATAACTTAGTTAATAAACTAAAATTTTCAATTTTCATCTTGTTTTAACAAAGTTATAATCAAACCCATGAACATAGTATCTTTATATGTGAATAGAAGCTAGCTATGCTAACATAAAGCAAACAATATGGACAGCCATGTTGAGGCTGCCTAAGACTACCTTCAAGGAGTCAAATACGAAAATGGAGGATGATATGGATCAAATCGAATGACCAAGGCACCAAGAGAGGTCCTCTTAAGCTTGTATACCCAAAGCTTGATTGCACAACAATTTCTTGTTAGGAAGAAACACCACCAAAAAAACCGAAAACCCTTTCTTTTCAGCTGCTTATGTCGAGAGCTATTGAGAGAGAGAGAGAAGAGTTCTGGTTTTGATTTTTGCATGTATTGTGTGAGGTGAACCTTGAGTGTAAGACTTTCTTTATTGTGTGTGTGTTTTCAAGGGAGAAAAGGGCGAATCCCCTTTCTTTGGGGCGGCCGAAAATGATATTCAAAGGGGGTTTCCCTCTTAAACAAACACACACATAATACTAAACAAGTCACTTAATAAGTATAAAATAACCATTTAATTGTATAAGTTATACACCTTTTATTATTTGATGTTATAACCTACTTAATAACATCACAAATAATTTTTGAACAAAATATCCTAATAAGTTGTCCATCTCATATGCAACTTATTTAGAAAACCCATTTTCTAAATTTGGTATGATTATTTAATTGCATGATCATATCATCAATTAAATAATTGTTTGTGTTTTGCAAATCTTGTTATTTGGTATAACCCAATTGGATCATAACGTAATAACACATCAATATTCTACGTGTCTTGGGCATATAGAATCCTGCAACTATGACATGCCATAGCTCCATCCTTATCTATTACAAAAAGGATAAAGTACATAAAGTAGAAACTTACAGACTCAAGACCTTAATGTACAGTTACGAAAAGCATGGACCTTTTCGCCAACTCATGAAGTTGGTGATTTGCAGAGATGCAGTGGAAAGGTATCCAACTTTATGGAACGTACATCAGATAAAGCATGTTACTAAAAGTCTTCGGAAGAAATCTGTCTTCATGTTGAAGCTTCGGAAGACTTTGTCTTTGAGGCTTCGGAAGACTTCATGTTTGGCTTCGGAAGATATTGGTCTTGGCTTCGAAGATTTCACACTTAGAGTATTTTTTGTTTCATGTGTGAAACTTCCTAAGCTTCTTCTTAATGTACTTGAGCAGCATGCAGGATAGACATTGGGTGTTTAGGTTGCATCAGCCTCTCATTTATCTCTACAAACTCCCCCTAGGCTTATGCTACCAAAACACTTGGTGGACTTCAGATGTCAATAGTCCTCATTAAGATGATCACCAATCCTTTCTCATAAGGTGATCAGGATCCTTTAGACTATCAAAGTATCTTCTCATATCAAAGAGGTCATGCAGAGGCAACTGAAACATATCTTGCCATGTGTAGGTGTCTACAATGCTTGATCTCTAATGACATGCCATCTTTCTGGATTTATGGTGTATGTCCAAGACAAGATGGGTCTTTCTTATGCTAGAGGAGTTGTTTGAATTGGAGTTGATGTAGCATCCTCTGGCTGCACAATCTCAAGATGTTCTGACTCATCCTGGGATTTAAAAGAGGGTGCAGTCTTCTTCTTCTTTGGCTTTGGTTTAGAAGCCATCCTCTTCTTTCTCTTAATAGGTTTTAACTGAGAAGACTGGCCTGTAGCACCAGATTGATCTTCAATATCTTTTTAGTTGGACTTCCTCTCTCTCAGGCTTAGAAGGAGAGGGAGGTTGACCCTGCTGTGGATCAGAAGATGAAGCTTTCTGAGTTTAGCAGGAAGTCCAGGTTGTGTTGTCTCTAGTTGTTCAACCTTAACCCTCCACTTCAGGTGGGGCTTGACTTGGAGTGGAGTGTAAGTCAATGAGCTCTCCATTTTTTATCTTTGCTTGATCACCCTAATACGCTCATCCATAGTTGATAGAGACATGGGGCCAAGTCTCCTTCCGGAGAATCCATATAGCTTCAAGAAGCTCATCATCCTCTGCCTATCAGCAGACTTCTTCATGCTCTTTTGGATAATGACTCTTGATTTTGCAGCTTCTTCCCTTAGCTTCTTCTTAGTTGTCTTTTTGTCCTTGATTATCTCAAGTTCAAGCTGTTTTAAGTACTCAAACTCAACATAATCATAGGACAAGGGAAGGAGTGCATCTGCCTGATAGAAGCCTGTGGCACTCAGGTAGTTGATCATCTTGATCCTTTCTTCTTCTTTGTCTACCTGAGGTTCTTGTTGAACCACATCTTCTTGTGCAGGACTTTCCTGAACTGGGGAGAGGGTAGGCATATCCTTGTACAGTCTTTTTCTTCTTCTCTCTTCTTTGACTTCCACTAGGAGTTCTGCATCTTCTGCCTCCTTCTTCTACCTTGACCTTTCCAGGTCAACCTGTTCATTCAGCTCATCTAAGGGGAGAGAAAAGATATTGTCTATGTCATAGTTCCTAGTCTGCAAATAGTTTATCCTGACTGCCCTAAACTCATCATTCTGAGTATCTGGTCTGGGGGCAGCCCTGATAGCACACTCCATGAGTCTTGAAGACTCAGCAGAGGAACTTTATTCCCTTAGCCTCCTTTTCCTCTCTCTCTCTCCTCCTCCTCAATCTCCTCAGATGCCATCTTTCTTTTCTTTTATCACTCACAAACCTTTGTGACTCAGGGTGGAGAGAGCTTTGGCCTTCATTGCTTGTTGCAGCATCTAAGCTCAGGCCAGAGAGAGGTTGAGAAGCACCTTCACCAGCAGGTGTCTCAATAGGAGTGTGAATCTCTACAGCAGTTGATGATGATGAGACAGTGCTCTCAGGTTCTGCCACTGGGCCTTCAGTCAAGGATTCCCCTATGAAGCTAATCTTAGGGTCCTCCTCAACATCCAGTTGACCGATAGCATTGCCTGATTGCCTAAGTCTCCTTCTTTAAGCTGAACTCTGCAATCCTGTCTTGGATTCTTTTGGCCAGTCTGTCAGCTTGTCTTGATTTGCTTAGGTTGAAAAGTGGCATGTTGACTAGATCCAGACCTTCATAGTAGTCCAAGGTCTGAAAATTGAAGACTTCTTGTTTCCCTTGAACTCTTATGATGATTAAGGCTTTCCTGATGTTGTCATACCTCCACCCAATGATGTGATTGGAATATGGTGAAGGTGAAATAGCCCTTGGTATCCCCTCCTCAAACAAACTTTGTATGAAGGAGTCTGTGTAGTCCATATCAATGTGAACTTGAGGAGGTTGCTGAGAATGCACAATTGGAAGTGAGGATGGTGAGTCCTCAATGTCCACTCTCTTTGAAGAACTCCCAGGTTATGTGGTTGTAATAACTTTCTCCCCCTTTTTGGTAGCATCACCCACTTGCATAGGTGAGCTGGAAGATAGGTCAATCACATCCACTCTCTCAAAATCACCTGTTTTTGAATCTTCTATAGATCCTGAAACATTCTCACAAGATTTGTTAAAACTGTTGGTAACCAAATCAAGATCAAATAACCAATCCGGACCAGAACCAGCAACTCAGGATGTGTGTCACTGAAAGTCACATTGGCTGACTCCTCAACAATTCTAGTTCTGAGATTGTATACTCTGTAAGCCTTAGCTTGAGAAGAGTATCCAATAAAGTGTCCATCATATGATTTCTCAGCAAACATGGCAATTTGATCTTTGGTATTCAAGACGGTTCAAGGACATCCAAATGACCTGAGAAAACCAATGAAAGGTTTCCTCTTGTGCCAAAGTTCATAAGGTGTCTTGCCATGAGTCTTAACTACTAAAACTTTGTTCTGCACATAGCAGGCAGTGTTGACTGCCTCTGCCCAGAAGGTGATGGGCAGCTTAGAGTCAGACAGCATGGTTCTTGCAGCTTCAATCAGTGTCCTGTTTCTTCTTTCAGCAACACTATTTTGCTGAGGAGTCCTGGGAGCACTGTATTGTCTTGTAATACCCTTTTCATCACAAAATGTATCAAGGATTTGGTTCTTAATTTCAGTTCCCTGATCACATCTTATGATCTTGACCTTGTGATCAGATTGATTCTCAATCTTTAAGATGAAATTTTTTTAGAATCTCAGGAGTCTCATCCTTAGTTCTAAGGAAGAAGACCCAAGTGAATCTTGTAAAGTCATCTGTGATCACTAAACAGTATAAGGTCCTTCCTAAACTCATTACACTGGTGGGGCCAAAAAGATCCATATGTAACAAGTGTAGGGGTGTAGTGGTGGAGTTTATTTCCTTAGGCTTGTGAGATACATTATGTTGCTTCCCTTTTAGGCATGCAACACAATGGTCATCACTTGTAAACTCTTTCATTGCTATTCCAGTTACCAAATCACTCTTAATCAATTTGTTCATGTTCTTAAAGTTTACATGGCAGATTCTTTTATGCCATAGGAAAGACTCATCACTACTTGCTTTAGACAGAAAGCATAAAACTTCTCCAGAGGGTGAGGTTTCTTGTAAATCCATCTTGTACATGTTTCCTTTTCTGGGGGCTCTAAGCAGGATATGCTCATGAGGAATGACCACACCAGTCTTAAGAACAATGCACTCATGCTCAGTAAAGAGCATGTTATGACTCTGATCACAAAATGAGATACACTCAGAAGATTGTAGCCGAGCTCCTTGACAAAGTTTACCTTTTCTATGCTGAGCTTACAATTTGTGACCTTGCCCCTTCCAGAAATGTAACCACCTTCATCTCCTCCAAAAGCAACTGGTCCTCCATCAATCCTTTCAAAGTTCTGGAGTAGTGACCTATTGCCTGTCATATGCCTGGAACAACCACTATCAATGATCCAGACATTTTTGTTAGTCTTCAGCTGTCCGTGCACAAAGAAAATGATTACTTACATTTGGAAACCCAAGCCTTGCTTGTCTTGGGCTCATTAATAGAAGGTAATTTAACAGTAATAGATCCTATGGTTGTACTAGGAGGATCTTGAGCTATTGTTGATGGAAAATTTTTAGTCACTTGGTCTTTCTTAGACTTCCATACCACCTTTGGAGCTTGGACTTGACCTTCAAAACTTCGAAAGCTTTTGCAACTTCAGAAGTTTTGATGACTGGACCTTTAGAAGATTCTGCAGACACTGCAACAGACTTCAGTGCTTCGAAAGAACTCCTTTCTTCCGAGACCTTTTCTTCCGAAGGTAATTTTCCACTTGCCTTCTTCTTAGATTTGGAGCTTTCGAGGGAAACAGATTTTCCTTCTAAAGCTTGAATCTTCTTAGAACTCTTTGAAGTCTTTGTTTTGGTCATATGGACAGTACCTTTAGGATTGTATGGACAATCCTTAACAATGTGAATGGTGCTGTCACACATGACACAGTTCATCTTCTTCTTCACAATAGCCTTTTCCTGAGAACAAGACTGTCTTTGGTCACATCCCTTCTCCACCTTCATCTTTGCAGATGCTGAGACAGTCCTCTTGGGCTGAGGACCGTGCTTGGAGTTTGATGGTCCAGGCTGTGCAGCAGTGGTACATAGCAGATCAGTCTTCTTCTTGCTACTGAGATGAGTTGAACTAGAACCAGAACTCTTAGCAGAAGAGTTTTGGTTGATGTCTTCAATCCCTACCACTTTAAACCCTACAGAGATAAAAACTTGTTTCTGCTTAGAGTCAAAAGTAGTCTTGATCTCTTGAGTCTTTCTTGCCTTTCTTTTGCTCTTTCTAATCAAGTTCTTTCTCATGGACTTGGTCATCACAGTCTCCTTTTTCTCCTCAAAAGGATAGTGACCCTTCTTGGAATCCTCCTCTTCACTCTTCTCAGAGGATTCATCACTATCTCTTCTTCATCCTCTTCACTCATAGGATCTATAAGAGGAAGCTCATCTTCACAAGTTTCGCACCTAGGAGATCTTACAGACAATATTGTGTGTGGATGAGCTATCTCATTGGATCCTAGTCCCTGCCTATTTTGATAGCACACTTTGTTGTCCAGGGATGAGGATATCATGTTCTTGAAGGTCTCTTATTCAAGAACACTCTTTTCTGCCCTGGCTTTGCTGATCACAAGCTCAGCCTGGCACTCAGTTAACTTGGTTATGAGATCTTTGATTTGATTCCTAAAATCTGTGTGTTCATGTTTTAGAACTGAAATGGCTTTCTCTAAGTCCTCTATCTTCAATTTATAATCATTTTTAGACTTTCTAAAATCAGATTTTAAAATGTTTAAGGACTCAAGGTCAGATCTCATCTCCAGGTTATAGGACCTGTATCTATTAACTTTATCAATGCATTCAGGAGTACAGAGATGTTCTAGTACCTTGGCTTCATCATGATCTGCCATCAATGCTTGGTTTGGAGAAGCATCTTCCACCTGAAAGCTCCAGTCAAAGCCTCCTTCTTCAACAGCAACAGCAGCCTGCTGCTTTGACTTCTTATTTGGAGAGCTTTGTCAGTGGAGTTTGGTCTGGATTGTGTTTGGCCACCATTTGTTCTAGGTGCCTTACACTCTCTGGCAAAGTGGCCCATCAAGTTACAGTTGTAACATTTGACTTTGCCTTTATCCAGTCCAAACTTTCCACTAGTTGCATTGCTTGGAAACTTCCTTCCTGTCCTCTTGTAGAACTTCTTGGCTCTGTGAGTGAGAAGAGCCATCTGCTGGGCTATTTCCATGTATTCCAGATCATCTGGATGGATACAGTCCAGGTCTTCAAGAGTGAAAAAAGAGTTGCCATAGCTTTCATCAGAAGACACAAAAGCTTGAGAAGAGCTTGTCTCTTCGAATGGGCTTCCATGAGTGTAGTTCTCCTTGGTGTCTCTGGGAAGGTGATAAAAGGACCCTTTGATGAGTTGTCAGGATAGCATAAGAGATGATGTTTGGGTTCTAGCTATCCCTTTCAACCACATGTAGGGCTGAACCCATTTTATTGTTGGAGTTGCCAGATGAACCTTGCATGTTCATCTCTATCTGGTAGCCACTGAGAATCCCATATAACTCTGTCAGAGTAAGAGTTTTGGGATTTTCAGTTCTCTTGATCACCACAAAGTAGTGTGTCCATTGCCTAGGAAGTGAGGACATGAACTTCCTTAGAATGTCTCTGTTTTCAAGAGAAACTCCTCCATCCACTAGGGTATCCACAATCTCAACATACCTAAAATACTGTTGAGTCATGGTTTCACTTGTTTTGAAGGTGAAGTTTTCAAACTGCTGCTTTAGGAGATCATTCTTGTTCTCCTGGCTTCAGAGGAACCCTCATACATCAGTTTCAGTGCATCCCACAGCTGCTTGGCTGTTTTGAACTTCTTGAAACCTCTGTACACAGAGTTTGGAAGGGCAGTTTGAAGGGCTGTCATGGCTTTTCTGTCTATCTCTACTCTCTTCCTATCTTCATCAGAGTAGTTAGTCACATCTTTGGGGATCATACCAGCACCAGTAGTAGAAGGAGTGCTGGGTATGAAAGGTCCATTCTCAATAGACTCCCATATTATTGAATCAAGAGACCTAGTGAAACCTTCCATTCTTAAACACCAGGTATCAAACTCATCAAGAGTGATCAGTGGGGACTTGTTCATGGTTCCAGTTTCCATATCAGTCTTGGAAATGGCTGCCATTTGAAAAGTTTAGTATTTGTGTGTGTGAGGGATCTTTAAGATGGTAAGATCTTATATCAAGAGCCTGAAAAGCTCTGATACCAATAGCAGGATCGTTGAAGGGTGTAAGTTACACACAACAACACAAAGAGGAGATTAACTAAACTTTAATCAAACAGTAAACTGGATTAACCAAGTTGAGATGCTAAGAACACAAGTAATGTAGAGAGACAGAACACAAGTGTATGGTTTTCAAGAATGCAGTATATTGCTTTCTATATGTTCTATTACAAGTGTTACAAACATATTTCGAAAGATACAAGAACATGAGATACTTATACTACATCCTATAGCCGGCTATACTTTGAAAGACAGCTAGATACAATTGACTAGACACAAACAAAATTAATTGTAGAGTCAAAAGGCAGATTGCCTTTTGACTTGTGACTACGACATGCCATAACTCACATCCTTATCTATTACAAAAAGGATAAAGTACATAAAGTAGAAAGTTACAGACTCAAGACCTCAATGTACATTTACCAAAGCATGGACCTTTTCACCTACTCATGTAAGTTGGTGACTTGTAGAGATGCAGCGGAAAGGTGTCCAGCTTTATGGAATAGTACATGAGATAAACAATGTTACTAAAAGTCTTCAGAAGAAATCTATCTTCATGAACTTGAAGCTTCGGAAGACTTTGTCTCTGAGGCTTCGAAAGACTTCATGTTTGGCTTCGGATGATTTCACACTTAGAGTATTTTCAGTTTCATGTGTGAAACTTCCTAAGCTTCTTCTTTAATGTACTTGTGCAGCATGCAGGATAGACATTGGGTGTTTAAGTTGCATCAGCCTCTTCATTTATCTCTACAGGATCTTACGCCTTGATCGATAAATATAACCAATAATTTGTTTTCATGCACCATTGGCAAAACAAACTCAATTCCACATGAAAGACAGGGTGTACCAAACTCCATACTTTATGAGCGATGAAAAAGAGTCAACAATAGAATACGGATTCATGATCAATTATTGTTGTAACTTATTGAAAGTTTAAAAAAATTAAGATCACTTTAAAATCATCTTTTACTTTGAAGTCAAAACCCATCTTTTACTTTCAATATGAACCCTTCAATATGTTTTACATTTTTATATGTTTTATATTTCGTATGTCTAATTAGTCCTGCAGTGAACATTAAACAACCCTTAACTAAATGTATATAAAAATAACTGTATAGCTTCATATTCTATATTGTAATGCTAATTCTTCTACCTCATGTGATAACTCTAGCTTGAGTTTCCTCTCAAATTCCTCACGTGCTTAGCTTTGTCTCTCTAAACAACTTTATTATTTTATATTTTATGAAAGAACAATTTGATAAAAAAGTACAACCAACGCACAAAAAATTTGTGACCAACCTGAACTTAGCATTTATAATCACGTAGTAAATAATATTTTAAATAATAAAAAAATTAATAAAATTTTCATATTCTAACCTGATATATTAAAAGTTTTAACCATTAGTTTCATACATTTTTAAAGTGCTCATTTTTTTTACTTGTAACCTATAAATAAGATGCCTTACAAAATAATATTTAAAAAGTAGTCAACAAAAACTAGAAACGATGCCTTATATAGGCCTCAACTCAAAAAACAGGCCTTCATTTAATTTGAATCAGCATTGCTTTAAGCATGTCTCTACTCAAAAGTTTAAGATTAAACACAAAAACATTACATCAATTTTTTTTATTTTACATAAAATACTCAACACTCTAAGCAGAATTATAGTTAGTTCAAAACAAATAAATTTTATAAAATTATAAGCAACACAATGTAAGGCCCCATTCTCGGGATGCTTACAGCTGGTCATTTATCGCACATACAACATATATTTACGTTAATTTAAATAAAATATTGCTGCCTTACACTCCCTCGCCATGTGGCCAGGCTTCCCACATTTGAAGCACGCGCTCAATCCCCACCTACACTCGCGGGTGTGCTCCTTACTACACTTGCCACATCTTTTCACCCCCGCACCGGATGTGACCACACGTCAGCCATCCACCCGTGCACCTTTTGTTGCTTGGAGTGGCCCCGCCACGTCCAACCCGCTTCCCATTCCAATTCCGATCACCACCACCTTTCTTGCCAACTTCAGCCACCACCACAACCCTTTCATCATACAACCTCCCCGGCAAGTCTACCGTCGACCTAAAAGTGCTCGGTCGGGCAGCGATCATGTGTCTACGGACATCCGCCGGCAAGCCCTGGATATATCTCTTGATCTTTCGTGACAAGGGTGTCACTTGATTGGGCAGCAGCCGTGCCATCTCATTGAACTTGGTGGTGTATTGCTGATGTGTCATGGTTCCCGCCTCTAACTTAAGGAACTCCCTTTCCACCTTATCCATTTCTTTATGAGGACAGGACTCCTCAATCACCAACTTCTTCAGCTCCGGCGACCTTAACCTTCCAATAGCCTAGCTGCCCTCAGCTTGGATAATATTTTCCTACCAACTAAAGGCCAAGTCCACAAAGGAGTGGGTACCAAACTTCACCTTTTGATCTTCCTGATACTCGTTGATATCAGGAACAACTTCCATCTCTCTCACCCATCGGTGAGCGGCAGTAGTAGTGCCACTACTATCCAAAGTAGGGGTCTTGCATCTTTGAAATGTCCGTAGTTACACTGAGGCTCTCAAGTTAGCGCTTTCGTCCCCGGTTTCCGGACGCGGGGTCTCGAGTTCTTCATCAACCACCTCTTTGGCTCTAGGCCTTCCTCTTTTGGCCTGTCATTCAGCACCACGTCCACCACGACCTCCACCCTGCGAAGCTTTTGATGACCTACCACCGGCCATCCTTTAACACGCTATAAGATTCAAACACTAACACGGTCATTCAAGGGAAAGTTGTGTATAGTAAGTCCGTAATTACAGTGGCCAATTGTGATTAGCCACTCACTTTACTCTTCATACCCCGAGCATTACCTATCTTAACTATATCGATATCTAAATCTACTAACAACACATAAACCACATAACATGCGCACGTATTGTTGGTTAACATTAAGAAAATACCTCAAGGCACACAGCTACTCGGATTGGCCATTTATTAGGATGCTTACAACTGGCCATTTATCGCACATACAACATACGTTTACATTAACTTAAATAAAATATTGCAGCGAAAACATTAAAAACAACATTCCATTTCATTATAAATGCTTTTGCAAATTAATACAAAATTCTTTACAAAACATCGTTTGTTCGCATTATAATGCAAAAACATTATACAAGGGAGGCCATCCAAAATGAGCCAAGTAGCCGCCCTATTCCATCCTCAACAACCTTTACCTGCCAACTAGAAACACATAAAAGTCAGCGTTGCTGAATGAGTTCTAGTTTTAAAATAAAACATACTTTACTTTCATTTAAAAACCGTTCTTTACTTTCTTACATGATCATACATCATACATACACATAGATAATATCATTATTATCTTCACATTCATTCGTTAACTTTCGTTCATTCATCGTACGTCATTATCATTCACTTTCATACATAACTTTCTTACTTTCCTTCGTACATTCATTACTTTCGATGACATGTACATTACCCCACACATTATGCACGAAGCTGGTTACTGGACATGAGGTCTTTCATAGACCTCAAACATTTTGCACGAAGCTGACTCTAGTACCAAGGGCAAGTACATTCATCACTTATCTTTTCTCTTTCATTCTGGATTAATGCCATATGCTATACCCAAACATTTTGCACGAAGCTGGTTACTGGGCCTAAGGTCTTTTATAGACCTCAAATATTATGCATGAAGCTGACTCCAATACCTGGGGCAAGCGGCAAGGATCCTATACACATGGTCAATCAAAAGGATTGGATCCCAGTGTGCATCCTTCTGGGGTCGCTAACCGCACATAGTTAAGCTAACACCATTCATTGGGTGTGAACCCATACGTTGCTTGCAAGCCTTTTTACACTTTTTATTAATTCATTAATACATGCATTCAATCGTTACGTTCCACTTTTCATCATCATCCACTTTACGTTACATAATACTTTACCATTTCTTTTAGAACTATAACACATAAAGCCGTGGGAGATAAACATACATAATTTGGAACATAAACATAACCATACAAAACATCACCGTACAAGGCACTATCACACATGACGTAATAGCCATCATACATGCTATAACATAGCCCATAAGTCATCAAAAGTCACTTACTCTACCCCCGGGAACATCCCAAGTCAAAGCCTGTCTTTCACCTTTTTCCCCCAAAAAAATCAAAAAATATTCTAAGTTTTTTGGGCGCATGTGCCCTATTGGGGCGCAGGAGGAACACTTAGGCGCATGGAGGGCTTCCATGCGCATGAGCACTATAGGGCGTGTGAACCCTCAGTCGCATGACCTCCAGCCGCATGACCTCCGGCCGCATGACCTTTGGTCGCATAAGGAAATTTTCAAGGGCATGAGACCTGTTTGGGCGCATGAGCAGCCTTATTGTACCTAAACATCAAATTTCAGTCCCCAATCATTCTCTAACTTGCTCTAAGCCTATACGAGCCTTCCTAAGCCTTAGAAACTCATTCTCATCATCATTCAAACATAATATTGCCCAAACTTGAACCCCACCCAAATCGCACACACACATACACATACGGGTGCAACACACAACTTTATAAAAACCTTTTCACATGCATTTCGAACCCTAAAATCTGTTAAAACATGTAATATAGGGGTTCTAGAACTCACCTTAGCAGCCTCTTCGGGTAAGACTTCTTTCAAACCTATTTGCTTCAAGTTTCACCTAGAAACCCACTTGAAACACACACAACCAAGCACATAACATACATAACACACACCCGAGGATAAAACCCGTTAAGAACATCATAAACGTTTGAATTCTTACCTTGAATATGACTCTTCTCCTTGTTCTTCAAACTCCTAAAGGTTTTTGCCTTTTCCCCTTTTCTCTCTCTCTCTCTAAGCCGATTGAGATGAGTATGGTGAGAAGAGAGTGGGCGGCCATGCCCACTTTTACCAACTTCTATAAAAATTTTGTTCTTTTGATACTTTTTACCCCTTGACTTGGGTAAAATATTTCTTCCTTTTTCTTTCTTTTTCTTCACCTTATTATTCTTTCTTTGTCTTTTTTTTTTAAATAATAACCGGGTGTTACACACAATGTATGTATACTTTTACCTAATACCCAAACAAATGTATAAGATTATATACAACCACTCTAACCATCATAAGCAACCAAGATTATAAGTTCGAAACAAAAAGTTTATACAATATTTGATATTTTATTTTTACCTAATACCTAAACAAATGTATAAGATTATTAACAACCACTCATCATGCCCAAAGCTGAATCCCATAAGATAAAAGGACTCTAATGAATCTCCATAATTCACCTACATCCTTAAAAGTGACTCTTTTGTTACAACACACAATATTCAATAAAATCAACCATGAAGTTCTGGATGTCCCTTCAATTACTTTTAGGATATTAGTCATGTACATGATTCTATTATTTGAGTTAGAATCTTAAGATGCAAAACCACTTAGGATCTGTTACCTCACTTTTCATCTTTCAGTGTATGATGTTATTATGACCCAATAAAATCTCACTCATACAGTAAAGTAGGAAAAGCGTTAATTATGCTTGTAATCCCACAAAAAACACATCATAACATCTATGTTATTTTGGAGGCACTTAGGAACTCCAAAAGGCAAAAATTAAAAGTTTTTAGTTAGTTGAAACATTAGGAGCATAATTTGAATGTTTGAGTTCAAAACTACAAATAAAGTTTATAAATTGTAGTCATTCAAATAAAGTTTATAAGTTTAGAGTTTATACTCAAATATAACTTTTATATAATCCTAGCCAATGGATTTGCAATCCCTGTTATTCCCTAATATCATTCACATCTTAATCCTATGTTTTCTTTTCCACAATATAAACTTCGCAAATGACCACACACAAAATAATCTTTTGGTTCCCATGTAACAAAATACATGTATGAAAGCGCTTTTCTTGATTCTGTTTCGTGTTGCCCAAATTAGGGTTTCATCGGTTTAACAATCTTTTTAATCCAATTGTTCAAACCCATATGCCTCTATCTTTTACACCAACCATCTTATGTTTATTTTGCCTCCATAAGGAACTCCCCAAACACTAATTTCAAAGTGTTAGTTTAGTTTATAAAAAAGATAGAGAGCAAGTTTTTTTAAAGTACATTTCATGTTGTAATAATTCATAAGTTATCAAGGAATATAAGTACTATTACCAGCATCAAGAAAACAAGGCCCACATAACTGAAATATGGAGCTACTCAGTTGCAAAGTTTTAAATTATCACCGGTCATTACAAGTCCTATTTATCTTTGGCACAATTAACTTTATGAATGTGTAACTATGGGAACAAAGAAGAACGTGCAGATAATCACTTTGATATAGTAAAATTCTCAAAGTCATATTTCTAACTCAAAAGATTAATAATCCCACAAAGACACTATCTTTTTGTTTGTGCATGAGAACAACCTTGCTAACAATATACTTGTTAACATCATAGCTTATGCCAGGAAATAATGTAAGGCCCCGTTCCTGGGACACTTACAGCTGATAAATCATTACACATAAAACATATATTTCCATCGTATTACAAAAAAACATTGCAGTGGAAACATTTAAACAAAACATTCCATTTCAATATAATTGCTTTTGCAAAATAATACATTGTTAACCAATTACAAAACCCAAGTGCATTACATCATAAAAGCGTTATAAATGGATGCCATCCCAAAAGAGGTGAGTAGCCATCTCGTGCCATCCTCAGCAATCATTACCTGCCAACTGGAATCAAATAAAAGTCAGCGTTGTTGAGTGAGTTCTAGTTTTATAATAATAAAATGTACTTTTATTTCGTCAAAACCGTACTTTACATTCATGCGATCATGCAATATCGTACACATAGATAATATCATTATTATCTTCATTATTCGTTCTTTCTTTCCCTTTTCATATCTTCCGTACCAATACCATGTGCTACACCCCAACCTATATGGCTACTGGGACGAAGTCTATAAATAGACCGCTATACATGGCACCACAGTATCGGGGTAAGCGGTAGAGGTTCTATACAAATAGTCGATCACAAAGAAAGACCCCGATATGCATCCTCCCAGGGTAGGGAACCCGCACACTATTGGGCTAACACCTTTTAATGGCGTGTCCCTTCCATACAATTGCTTGCAAGCCTTTCATTTCTTTTGTCATTTATTAATGCATGCATTCTTCCTTCATGTTTTTCTTTCATTATCTTTCACGTTACATTATATAATACTTTCATTACATTCATTAACATTCAACGTAAAGTCACGAGAAAGATAAACATACATCATAACAAGGAACATAACATACACAGACATCATCATCATACAGGGCAACATCATACATACATAACATACATCATGCATAAACATACAACATTATCATCATGCCCAACATAACCTCTAAGACCTCAAAAGTCATCTTACATGAACTTACAAGAACCTCCCATGTTACAACTTACATCTGCACTTTCCCCCGAAAGATAGAACATAAACTACGTTTTCCCCGAGTGCACAAGCCCTACTTGGGCGTATGGACACCTTTCAGTCGCATGGCCTTCCACGCGACTGAACATCATGCGAATGGACCAATGCGGATGAACACCTATGCGAATGAACACCCATGCAAATGGACCTAATACGGATGAACCCAATGCGGATGAGTTCCATGTGAATGGAACCAATGCGGATGGACCTAATGCGGATGAACTCTCAGTCGCATGACTCCCCATGCGATTGACCTTCAGTCGCACGACTGGCAGGCGTATGGGCTTCAGTCGTACGTCTCACATGTGATTGACCTTCAATCGCATGAATGGCATGTGTATGGCTTCAGTCGCACGACTGGCATGCTATTCGGTCGCATAGCCCTAGCTGTGCAGAATGCAGCTCACCCCGAACCCAATCTGCCATTTTCGACCTCCAAGCTCATCTAAACCCGTTCTAAGCCCAAGTCAACCATGCTAAACCTTAGGAATGCATACCACAACACCATTGAAGCACACACAAGCCCGGAAACAAACCTCAAACGCATCACACGCAAATACATACAATGGGTCAAACACACACATATACAAAACAGGTTTTCAGATGTGCTCCAGCCCTAAAACTGACCAAAAACGTTTAAAAGAGGGGTCCTAGAACTCACACAAATGACCACAACGAGAAGAGCTATGAATCAACACGCTACACTTCGATTTGGCACTCTTGAATCCACCTGAAACCACTTTTTCTCTCTTTTCCCTGTTTTTGGATGATTTGTGGGTGTGGGGAGAGGGTAATGGCTACCCTCTCCCTTCAATATCACCACATACCCAACTTTCTCTCTTGGCGAGTTTGGTCCCTCGACTTTGGACATTATTTCTTTTTTTTCTTCCTTGTCGGCTTTAAAATAAATAACCGGGTGTTACAAGTCCACCCCCCTTAAATAGGTTTCCTCCGCGAAACCTGTTATTCCTCGAACAAACATGGGTAATGCTGCCTCATCTCTTCTTTAGTTTCCCACGTATACTCGGATCCTTTCCTGTGCTTCCACTATACACGCACAAGAGGAACCACTTTATTTCTCTGGCTCTTCTCTTTTCGATCGATGATTGCCACTGGTTGCTCCACATAATTGAGTCGTTCGTCTACTTTGATATCCTCCAGTGGACCAATCATATCCTCCTCTGCCAAGCATTTCCTGAGACGAGATGCGTTGAATGTCGGGTGAATTCCACTTAACTCATCCAGTAACTCCAATCTATAGGCCACCTCTCCTACTTGAGCAATGATTCGGAAAGGGCCTATATACCTTGGGCTCAACTTGTCCTGCTTTTTGAATCGGATAATACCCTTCCAAGGTAAGACCTTCAACATAACCCGGTCACCGCCTACAACTCAATCGGTCTGCGTCGTTTATCGGCATACGACTTCTATCTATCTTTGGCTGCCTTCATGAAGGCCTTGATCTTTTCAAGCTTCTCAGTCGTAGCCTCGATCACCTCGACGCTCCCTAGTTCTTTTTGACCAATATCACCCCAATAGACGGGCGTTCTGCATCTCCTACCGTATAGAATCTCATAAGGTGGCATACCAATGTTGGCATGATAACTGTTGTTGTATGAGAATTCAGCTAACGGTAAGTGGTCATCCCAACTTCCTCCAAAATCGATAACACATGCCCGAAGCATGTCTTCAATTGTCTGAATGGTCCTTTCTGACTGACCATCAGTCTGGGGATGATAAGCCGTGCTAATATGTAACCTTGTCCCCATGGCGTCGTGGAATTTCTTCCGGAATTTAGATGTAAACCAGGTGTCGCGATCAGACACAATGGACACCAGTACACCGTGACGAGTTACAATCTCTTTGATGAAGAGATCCGCTAACCTCTCCAATGAATACATCTCGCGGATCGGTAGGAAGTGAGCACTCTTCGTCAAACGGTCAACAATCACCTATATAGCATCATACCCTTTTGGGGTACGCGGCAGCTTCGTGATGAAATCCATGGTGATGTGCTCCCACTTCCATTCAGGTATATCCAAAGGTTGGATCTTCCCATACGGATTTTGATGCTCGGCCTTCACCTGTACACAAGTAAGGCCTTTACTCACATACTCCACTACGTCACGTTTCATACCCGGCAACCAATAATCCTTCTTCATGTCTTGATACATCTTTGTGGCACCTGGATGAATGGAGTATCGAGTCTTGTGATCTTCATCGAAAATCTTCACCTGTAGATCCCGAAAACGAGGAATCCACACCCGTCCAAATCGCGTTTTAACACCAAGTGTGTTTTCACCCAATTCTCCAACCAGACCTCTTATTCTTTTCAAGTTAAGATGATCTTCCTTCAATGCCTTATCTTGAAACTCTTAAACTTGCTTCATCATATCAGAGGTCATGATTAGCTGATACGCCTTCACCCGCATCGGCTCGGGTCTCTCTTTTCGGCTAAGGGCGTCCGCCACCACATTGGCTTTGCCCGAATGGTAATGGATCTCACAATCGTAGTCCTTTATAAGCTCCAACCATCGTCTCTACCTCATGTTCAGATCTTTTTGCTCAAGGAAGTACTTCAAGCTCTTGTGGTCAGTCAAAATGGTGCACTTCGTCCCGTAATGATAGTGCCTCCAAATCTTTAGTGCAAAGACCATGGTTGCTAGCTCCAAGTCATGGGCAGGGTAGTTGACCTCATGAACCTTCAACTGTCGGGATGCATAGGCTATAACCTTCCCTCTCTACATTAACACGCACCCCAACCCGGAGTAGGAAGCATCAGAATAAACCACCAGATCTTCACTTCCATAAGGTAATGACAGAACAGGAGCTTGAGTCAATCTTGTCTTCAATTCTTCGAACACCTTCTCTTGAGCTTGACCCCATACAAATTTCACATCTTCCCGGGTCAACTTGGTTAGTGGAGAAGCAATCTTGGAAAAGTCTTGGATGAATCTTCTGTAGTAGCCCGCCAAACCTAAGAAACTACGAATCTCGGATGGTGTCTTAGGATACTTCCATTGCATCACCGCCTTCACCTTTGCCGGGTCCACCATAATTCCATCAGGATTCACCACATGACCCAAGAATTGAACCTCGCGCAACCACAACATGCACTTGGAGAATTTAGCGTACAACTTCTCCTTTCTCAACGTCTCCAACACCTCCCGAATATGACCGGCATGCTCAATCTCGCTCTTCGAATAAATCAGGATATCATCGATAAACTCAATCACTGATTTATCCAACATCGGCCGACACACATAATTTATCAGATCCATAAAAGCAGCTGGCGCATTGGTCAAACCAAAAGACATGACAAGAAACTCGTAGTGACCATAACGCGTGCGAAAAGCTGTTTTAGGGATATCCTGCTCCTTCACCTTCAACTGATGGTAATCAGATCAAAGGTCGATCCTTGAAAACCAACTGGCACCTTGAAGCTGATCGAACAAATCATCTATTCTTGGTAGGGGGTATCGGTTCTTCACTATCAACTTATTCAGCTCACGGTAGTCAATACACATCCTCATACTACCGTCTTTCTTCTTCACGAACAGGACCGGAGCACCCCAAGGAGAGATACTCAGTCTAATGAACCCCTTATCAAGAAGCTCTTGCAACTGCTCCATCAATTCTTTCATCTTCGTCGAAGCCAACCGATATGGTACCTTGGCAACAGGTTGGGCACCCTGTATCAGATCAATCTGAAACTCAATCTCTCTGTCAGGTGGCACTCCCGGTAAGTCTTCTGGGAATATGTCTGGAAAGTCACACACAACCGGGACATCGGATAGTTCTGGTGTTGGCGTATCGACATCCTTTACATAAGCCAAGTAGGCACTACATCCATGCCTCATACACTTTCCCGCCACCGCCATTGAGATTACTTTCGGGATCTTCATGACCAGATCCCCATAAACAGTTACCGAACTCCCGTCAGGCACTGTTAGACAAATCATCTTCTTGTGACACACAATGCTCGCCTTGAAGTCCGCTAACCAATCCATCTCAAGTACCAAATCGAAACCACCTAAGGTCATTACGAACGGTCTAACAAGAAACTTATGACCTTCTAGCTCCACATCACAGTTCTCTATCATCTCAGAAATCCTAGTAGACTTACCTATGGCAGTTTCTACATCAAAGGGCGCATCAACATGTCTACTACTAACAGGAAGCTTAGCACAAAAAGCAGCAGAAATAAAACTTTTACCGGCACCCGAATCAAATAACACAGAAGCTAAAGTTTGGTTCACTAGAAACGTACCGGACATGACATCAGGGTTCGTCCTAGCTTCCTCCTGTGTCATAGTGAATGCCCTGGCTCTCACCCTCGGTCCTTTACTTCCCGTCTTCTTTACCCCAGAACCCTCAACCCTTAGTTTTTACAGTCTTTACTCATATGACCACTCTCCCCACAATTGAAACATCTACCCTCACGACAATCCTTTGCGATGTGCCCCTTCTTTCCACACTTGAAGCACACATTCAATCCCAGCCTACATTCCCTCACATGCTCCTTTCCACACTTGCCACACCTCTTCGACCCCGCTCCTGATGTGGCCACACGGCGGTCATCCACCCGTGCCTTTTTGTTACCCGTCGAGGCATCACCCCAACCAAACCTTTTCCCATTCCAGTTCCGATCACCATCACCCTTCTTGTTCGCTTCACTCACCACCACCTCCCGCTCATCATATAGCCTCCCTGCCAAATCGACCGCCGACCTAAACGTGCTTGGTCGGGCGGCGATCATATGCCTGCGAACATCCACAGGCAAGCCTTGCATGTACCTCTTGATCTTTCGAGACAAAGGCGTCACCAGATCCGACACCAGCCATGCCATTTCATTAAATTTGGTGGTGTACTGCTGGTGTGTCATGGTTCCTGCCTCCCGCTGTAGGAACTCTCTCTATCTTATCCATCTCCCTATGAGGGCAGAACTCCTCAATCACCATCTTCTTCAACTCCTCCCACCTCATCCTTCCTATCGCTCGGCTACCCTCGTCTTGGACAATATTGTCCCACCAACACACAGCCGAGTCTACAAACGAGTGGGTAGCAAACTTCACCTTCTGGTCCTCCTGGCACTCACTGATATCAATAACAGCCTCCATTTCCCTCACCCACTAGTGAGCAGCACCAGCAGTGCCGTTACCATCAAAAGTAGGGGGCTTGCATCTCATAAATGCCCCGTAGTTACAGCCTCGTTTCGCCTCCGGCGCAGGCTCTTCTTCCTCCCCTTCTTCTTCGTCGTCAGACAAAACTGTCTCAATGTCGGGCTGTCTTCTTTCGCCCGTAGGTCTACTTCTTTCTTTCCTTTCCCCTTCCCATACCACCTTGATAAATTAGGTCACTACAGATGGTAAGATCGTCTGCATGACCTGATGGACTTCTTCAACCACTACCTCTTTCATCGAGGCCCTTAGGTTTGCACTCTTGTCACCCCCCTCCAGATGAGGGGTCTCGGGTTCTTCAGGAACCACCATTTCAACTCTGGGTCTTCCCCTCTTGGGTCGCGGTTCAGCACCACGACCTCCACCCCGTGAAGCTTTCGAAGATCTACCACCAGCCATTCACACGCACACTGAAAGATTCAAACACCAATACGGTCATTCAAGGGAACAGCTCAGTTTATGTCAAGTATAGTTGTGACTAGCCACTTACTTTACTCTTCATATCCCAAGCATTTCCTGTCCTGACTACATCAGTATTTAAATCGGCATACAACACATAACCACATGCCATGCGCACATAATACAGGTTAACATTACAAAAATACCTGATGGCACGCAGCTACTCAGATTGGCATCCCTTCCCTTTTCCATCCCATTCTCAGTTTAAGTTAAGGTTTATTTTGAAATTTTACCCATTTCACTTAAACTTTGGCTCTGATACCAACTTGTAAGGCCCTGTTCCCGGGACGCTTACAACTGTTAAATCATTGCACATAAAACATGTATTTCCATCATATTACATAAAAACGTTGCAGCGGAAACATTTAAACAAAACATTCCATTTTAATATAATATCTTTTGCAATATAATACATCGTTAACCAATTACAAAACCCAAGTTGCATTACATCACAAAAGCATTATAAATGGATGCCATCCCAAAAGAGCTGAGTAGCCATCTCGTGCCATCCTAAGCAATCATTACCTACCAACTGGAATCACATAAAAGTCAGTGTTGCTGAGTGAGTTCTAGTTTTATATAATAAAATATACTTTTCTTTCGTCAAACTGTACTTTACATTCATGCGATCACGCAATATACGTACACATAGATACTATCATTATTATCTTCATTATTCGTTCTTTCTTTCACTTTTCATATCTTTCGTACCAATACCATGTGCTACACCCACACTATATGGCTACTGGGCCGAAGTCTATAAATAGACATCTATATACGGTGCCGCAGTACCGGGGTAAGCGGTAGAGGTTCTATACAAATAGTCGATCACAAATAAAGACCCCGATGTGCATCCTCCCTAGGCAGCAAACCAGCACACCGTGGGCTAACATCTTTTAATGGCGTGTCCCTTCCATACAATTGATTGCAAGCCTTTCATTTCTTTTATAATTTATTAATGCATGCATTCTTTCTTCATGTTCTTCTTTCATTATCTTTCACTTTACGTTACATAATACTTTCATTTCATTCATTAACATTCAACGTAAAGTCACGGGAAAGATAAACATACATCATAACAAGGAACATAACATACACAGACATCATCATCATACAGGGCAACATCATACATACATAACATACATCATGCATAAATATACAACATCATCATCATGCCCAACATAACCTCTAAGACCTCAAAAGTCATCTTACATGAACTTACGGGAACCTCCCACGTCACAACTTACATCTGCACTTTCCCCCGAAAGTCAGAATATAAACTACGTTTTCCCCGAGTGCACAAGCCTTACTTGGGCGTATGGACACCCTTCAGTCGCATGGCCTTCCAGGAGACTGAACATCATGCGAATGGACCAATGCGGATGAACACCTATGAATGAACACCCATGTGAATGGACCTAATACGGATAAACCCAATACGGATGAGTTCCATGCGAATGGAACCAATGCGGATGGACCTAATGCGGATGAACTCTTAGTCGCATGACTCTCCATGCGATTGATCTTCAATCGCATGACTGGCAGGCGTATGGGCTCCAGTCGTACGTCTCACATGCGATTGATCTTCAATCGCACGACTGGCATGCGTATGGCTTCAGTCGCACGACTGGCATGCCATTCGATCGCATAGCCCTAGCTGTGCAGAATGCAGCTCACCCCCGAACCCAATCTACCATTTTCGACCTCCAAGCTCATCTAAACATATTCTAAGTCCAAATCAACCATCCTAAACCTTAGGAATGCATACCACAACACCATTCAAGCACACACAAGCCCGGAAACAAACCACAAACACATACAAATGGGTCAAACACACACAAATACAAAAATGGGTTTTCAGATGTGTTTCAACCCCAAAACCAACCAAAAACGTTTAAAAGAGGGGTCCTAAAACTCACACAAACGACCACAACGAGAAGAGCTACGAATCAACATGCCACACTTCGATTTGGCACTCTTGAATCCACCCGAACCAACTTTTCTCCCTTATTCCCTCTTTTGGCTGATTGTGGATGTGGAGAGAGGGTAATGGCTACCTCTCCCTTCAAATATCACAACATACCCAACTTTCTCTCGTTGGCGAGTTTGGTCCCTCGACTTTGGACCTTATTACTTTTTTTTCTTTCTTCGTCGGCTTAAAAATAAATAACCTGGTGTTACAAATAACGAAAGCAAGAATCGAACCTAATCACTTGTTTATTACAAAGACACTATCTTTAACAATAACTAAATCAGAAAACAAACATGGAGAGCACCATGAACTCCAAAAAATTTATACAATAATTTGAAGTAATATTTTTACCTAATACCCAAAAATTCAACAACAAAAGGGTTTGAAATCTAAAAATCAAATTCGATAAGGAACCTACTATAGCTAAACCTACCCGATGAAACTAAAGTTGTCCAAGAACAATAGTCAAGAGGAGACAAGAAAGCAAACGGCAAACATACCTAAAAACTAAATAAAAGGAACCGTATGAGTATACATTGGTTTAAAAAATTCATTTAATGTGATAAGAGAAGTCTTACCTTGTTGTGTGCCTGCTAAAATGAGGGAGATTGAGAGGTTTTGTTTGGCTAAAATGAGATAATGGTATCTTTAAAATAGATGGTCCAATTTGCCAAGTCCAATCAATTTCTGTGAGGTCCTTTTCAGGGTCAAACATATATAGTAAATACGCAAGCTACTTTTTAAAAAGAAAGTAAATCAAACCTCCAAAATGTGAACGTGTGTATATATATATATATATATCTCTTTTTAATTCTATATATGTATGTAAATAGTGAGTACACATTAAGAAGATGTGTGTTAACAGACTAGACATTTGGAAATAACTTAATTACAATAAAATGGGCTATCCTATACTAACGTACGTATGTACATACATACATACATACACACATACACACATACATACATACACACACATACATACATACATACATACAAACATACAAGCATGCATGTGCATGCACGCACGCCTGCCTGCATGAACGCATGCCTGCATGCATGCACGCACGCATGCATGCACGCACGCATGCATGCACCACCCATGCATGCATGCAAAGCGTAGATGCGTGCGTACCTGCGAGCGTACATACGTGCGAACCTCCAAGCGTACCTACGTATGTACCTACGTACGTACATATGTACCTACGTACCTATGTACCTACATACGTACGTACGTACGTACGTACATACCTACCTACCTACACACGTACATACATACGTACCTACATACGTAGATACATACATACATACATACATGCATACATACATACATATATACATACATACACACATACACACATACACATATACACACATACACACATACATACATACACACATACATACATACATACATACATACAGAAACACATACATACATACATACATACATACATACATCCATACAAGCATACATACATTCAAGCATATAAACATACAAGCATACATACATACAAGCATATATACATACATACATAGATACAAACTTACATACATACATACATACATACATACATACATACATACATACATTCATACATAAATACATACATACATACATACATACATACATACATACATACATACAAACATACAAACATACATACATACATACATACATACATACATGCATACATACATGCATGCATAAATACATGCATGCATACATACATGAATGCATACATACATGCATGCATACATACATGCATGCATACATACATGCATGATTACATACATGCATGCATACATACGCATACATGCATACATACATCCACACATACATGCATACATACATGCATACATAGATACATACATACATGCATACATGCATACATGCATACGCGCGTACGCGCATACGTTCATACGTGCATACGTTCATACATGCATACGTACATACATACATACATACAGACGTACATACAGACGTACATACAGACGTACATACGGACGTACATACGGACGTACATACACATGTACATACACACGTACATACACACGTACTTACACACGTACATACACACGTGCATAAACACGTACATACACACGAACATGCACATGTACATAGACACGTACGTAGGTACGTACATACATACGTGCATACGTAACTACATACATACATACACACATACATACGTACATACATACATTCATACATACATACATACATACATACAAACATACATACATAAATACATTCATTCATACATACATAC
>CM046454.1:14238273-14385773 GCA_025506515.1 Flaveria trinervia | reverse complement strand
CCATTTGTATAGAACCTTTGTCGCTTGCCTTATATATTGTGGCCAGGCTGTTGTGCGCCATGATGGGAGGTCTATGATAAACCTCGGCCCAGTACTCGCTATATGCATGACAGTGGGCATAACACACTACAATGGTACACCTGAATTTACCCTAAATAATGTGGCCAGGCTGCTGTGCACCATCATGGGGGGGGGGGGGGTTTATGATAGACCCAGGCCCAGTACTAGCTTTATGCATGATGGTGGGGTAAACTTCATGGTTTTTGATGGAATGAAAAAAAGTAACGATGAACATATGAATGAAAGTAAGAAAGCATGAATGAATGAAAGTTAATGAATGAATGATGAAGATAATAATGATATTATCTCTGTGTACGTATGATATGTGACCACATGCAAAAGTAAAGAACGGTTTTACTGAAAGTAAAGTATGTTTTACTTAAAACTAGAAGTCACTCAGCAATACTGACTTTTTATGTATTTTTCAGTTGGCAGATAAAGTTGTTGTGGATGGCACGGGGCAGCTACTTGGCTCTTTTTGATGGCATTCTTTTGTTTAATGTTTATGCATTATAATGCGAACAAATGATATTATGTAATGAAAATTGTATTATTTTGCAAAAGCATTTTTATGAAAATGTTGTTTTTAATGTTTCTGCTGCAATGTTTATTTCAAGTTAATGTAATTATATGTTTTACGAGCGATGATTGGTCAGCTGTAAGCGTCCCGGGAATGGGGCCTTATATGTTGGTATCAAAGCCAATGTTTAAGTGAAACGGGGAATTTTCAAAATAAACCCTAACTTAAACTAAGAATGGGACGGAAAAGGAAGAGATGCCAGTCCGAGTAGCTGTGTGCCATCAGGTATTTTCTTAATGTTAAGCAGTATTAATTGCGTATGTTATGTGTTTATGTGTTGCTAGTAGATTTAGATGCTGATGTAGTCAGGATAGGTAATGATTGGGGTATGAAGAGTAAAGTAAGTGGCTAATCACAACTGCCACTATAATTAGGGACTTACTGTACTTGACACAAACTAAGTTGTTCCCTTGAATGACCGTGTTGGTGTTTGAATCTTTCAGTGTGTGTGTTAGAGGATGGCTGGTGGTAGATCATCTAAAGCTTTACGTGGTGGAGGTCGTGGTGCTGAACCACGAGCTACGAGAGGAAGGCCTAGAGCCGAAAAGGTGGTTCATGAAGAACCCGAGACCCCTCATCCGGAGGGCAGTGATAAGATCGCCAATTTGAGAGCCTCAGTAAAGAGGCTGTTGTGGAAGAAGTTCATCAGGTCATGCAGAAAATCTTACCGTCTGTGGTGACCGAAGTTATTAAGGCTATGAGGGAAAGAGAAAGGAAGGAAAGAAGTAGACCTACAGGCGAAAGAAGACAACCCGAGACTGAGAAGGTTCTATCTGATGACGAAGAAGAAGAGGAAGAAGAAGAACCTACGGCGGAGGCAACACAAGCTGTAACTACGGGGCATTTCTAGGTGTAAGCCTCCTAGTTTTGATGGTAATGGCACTGTACTGTCGCTCACCGATGGGTGAGGGAAATGGAAGCTATTCTGAATATCAGCGAGTGCCGAGAAGACCAAAAGGTGAAGTTTGCTGCCCACTCATCGTGGACTCGGCTTTGTGTTGGTGGGACAATATTGTCCAAGCTAAGGGTAGCGGGCTATCAGAAGAATAAGGGGCCGGAGTTGAAGAGGCTGTTATTGAGGAGCTATGTCCTCACTGTGAGATGGATAAAGTTCAAAGGGAGTTCCTGTAGCTGGAGGTGAGAACGATGACACATCAGCAATACACCACCAAGTTTAACGAGATAGCAGGGCTGGTGCCAGATCAGGTGACACCTCTGTCACAAAAATCAAGAGGTACATCCAGGGCTTGCCAGCGGATATTCACAGGCATATGACCGCTGCCCGACCGAGCATGTTTAGGTCGGCGGTGGATTTGGCAGGGAGGTTGTATGATGAGAGAACTATGATGGTGGCTGAAGGTAGCAAGAAAGGGGATGGTGACCCGATTGGAGTGGGAGAGGGTTTGGTCGAGGTGGTTCCCCGACGAGTAACAAGAAGGCACGAGTAGATGACCCTCGTGTGGTCACATCTGGTGCGGGGTCGAAGAAGTGTGGTAGATGTGGAAAGGAGCATATTGGAGAATATAGGCTGGGATCGAACTTATGCTTCAAATGTGGGAAGATGGGGCATATAGCAAAGGACTGTCGTATGGTCCGTTGTTTTAACTGTGGTGGAGAGAGTCACATGAGTAGAGACTGTAAAAAGCCAAGGGCTAAGGGTTCGTGGTGAAGAAGACTGGAGACTGGAGGTGAAGGACCGAGGGCGAGCGCCAGAGCGTTTACGATAACGCAGGAGGAGGCTAGGACGGACCCTGATGTTGTGTCAGGTACATTTCTAGTAAACCAAACTTTAGCCTATGTGTTATTCAATTCTAGTGCTAGTAAAAGTTTCATTTCTGCTACTTTCTGTGCTAAATTTCCTATTAGTAGTAAGAATATAGATGTGCCCTTTGATGTAGAAACTGCCATAGGTAAGTCTACAAGGATTTCTAAGGTGGTAGAAGGTTGTGACGTGGAACTAGAAGGTCATAAGTTTCCTGTTAGACCATTCGTGATGACCTTAGGTGGGTTTGATGTAGTCCTGGGATGGATTGGTTAGCGGACTACGAGGCGAACATTGTGTGTCGCAAGAAGATGATTCGTTTGCAAGGCCTGATGGGAGTTCGGTGACGGTTTATGGTGATCGAGTCATGAAAATTTCGAAAGTGATTTCGATGGGTGTGGCGGGAAAGTGTATGAGGCATGGATGTAATGCCTACTTGGTTTATGTAAAGGACATGGATACACCACACATAGCTATCCGATGTCCCGTTATGTGTGAATTTCCAGATGTGTTTCCCGAAGACTTATTAGAAGTGCCACCTAATCGAGAGATCGAGTTTCAGATTGATCTGATACCGAGTGCTCAACCTGTTGCCATGCACCGTATTGGTTGGCTCCGACTGAGATGAAAGAGTTGATGGAGCAATTGCAAGAGCTACTTGATAAGGGGTTTATTAAACCGAGTATCTCTCCTTGGTGTGCTCCGGTCTTATTCGTGAAGAAGAAAGATGTAGTATGAGGATGTGTATTAACTACCATGAGCTGAATAAGTTGAAGATAAAGAACCGATACCCCTTACCGAGAATTGATGATTTGTTTGATCAACTTCAAGTGTTAGTTGGTTCTCAAGGATAGATCTTCGATCGGGCTACTATCAGCTAAAGGTGAAAGAGCAGGATATTTCTAAAACAGATTTTCGCACGCGTTATGATTACTACGAGTTTTCTTTTTTTAAAATACGATATCTATTGTATTTTCTAAAATATGTATATATGCACTCACGTTATATTGCATATATGAACATTTTATAGTTTTTATAAAATAATTGAGAAGAGAGATGATAAAAATATAACCAATGAAAAGATAGAATAAAACAGGCATTGTTTGTTTAGTATTATAATTTTTGTTGAGGTGTTATGTATATTGTTTATATGGTTTTTAGTAGTTCTTTATATAGGGGATGGATATGGAGAATGAGTTGTGTGAGATTTTTAGAAAATAACTCAATTTTAAAGATAAATATAAATTTTAGTTAAATTTAGAGATAGAGATGAGAAATCCATGTTAAATGCTTTTAATATCAATGTCTTTTCAAATGGAAATCGCAAACCTTAAACATGTTACTTTTTTTTTATTTTCCACCCAAATTTGGTAATTTGACAAACCATAAGGTTCAACTAACTCTAGTATATATAATATATCGCTAAATGCGCTACTAATTATATTTTAATGTGTCGATTACAGTTAGAGTGCATGTGTGCTACTAGTTATACATTAGTGTAGGAACTGCGGTTATAATACACATGTCATTATGATAAATTAGTGTATGTATGTATGTATGAGTAAATTAGTGTATGTATGTGTGAGTGTAAGCACATTTTAGTCGATGGTTGTTGCATATGTTACATGTGTTACTCATAATATGTTCTCTTTTGGATTGCTCTCTATGTAGTTTGATCAAACCTTTTTGCTTAGGAGGTCTAAATGATTCAGATTTGTGTAAAATAAACTTTGATTTGCATATCTAGGGTTGTAAAAGAACCAAACTAAACCGAACAAAGCTTGTTCGTGTTTGTATATTAAGAATTGTATGTGTTAACGAATGGTTCACACACACGTAGCCGGACGAAAAATTCATGTTTGTGTTTTTCATTATGGAATTGAACTTGAATTCAAACGATTCACAGACACATAACCAATCAATTCACAAACATATAATTAAAGGGTTCACCAACACATAACTGGATGGGTTACGAACACAAATAAGCGTATATTATTTAAATATATAAAAATTAACATTCTTAATCACAAACTTAGACATGAATATCTTAAATAAATATAGACTTAAGCACGTAACATAGTGTTTATCTACATGATTGTAAACGAAAATATTACTTAACACTCATGGAAATAAGCAATCATAGAGTATAAAGGTTTGGTTAATTATAAAATTAAAATTTACAAAATATATAAACATTAAACAGATTCATTAAGATTAGAATTTACAGAATATATTTATAATTAAGCATTGAACATGAACAAACATATAGACATGAACGAACATAAACAAACACCTTATCGTTTACAAACACAAATGAGCGAACATAACCCATGTTCTTTCATTTAACTAAATGAAAAAAATTTCTTATATATGCTTGCTTATTTATTAATGAACGAACGTAACTGTTCACGAACAGTTTGCTAAACGTTTGTTTCATTTACAACACCACACATCCATTTAATCAATTTTTAAAAGTAAAAAAATAAGGCCAGACAAAAATAGGTTGGTCTTGTTAGATAACGGGTCAATTGGGTTGAAATGTGCTTATTCAAAAATAGGTTCAATTTAGTTCAGGTAAAATTGGGTGACAACTAGAAGATGGTTTGATTAAAACTTGTCGTTTTAGAAAAAAAAGTATCAAATATGACTTGTTAATTATTGTTTCTTATTTTTAGTTTATTCAACACTTGTAAACATCCAGTATAATAAAAATATAAAATATGAGTTTGATTATATATATTAGGCATGGAAACAAATTAGACACTGAACGCATTCGTTTGAATTATAACTGTATAAATGAACCAGCACAAACACTTAAACAAACAAATTACCCCGTTCCTTTTTGTTAATTAAAAAAATAAATATTTTTATGTTCATTTATGTTCATTTGTCTATATTCTAATATAACATACAAGACACATAAATATAATTAAAGAGGGCATAAATGAATACAAACGATCAAATACGTAAATGAAGAGCATGCCAATTAGCGCACTTATAAATAATAAACATAAAAGAACAAACATATGTGATTAAAGAGAAATAAAACATAAACGATGGATATAAATGAACAAACTTTAAAAAATGTACATTAATGAATAAATATAAATATATTTGAACGGACATAAACAAATGAAGAATATGTTCGTGTTCATTCGTTTAAAATATTTTTATTCACTTTCGTTGCTTACGATAAATAGCAATAAAAGTCCCGTAGAAAGGCTACTAATATTCTGTTTGTTTAGACTAACTTGATTAATAAAATTTTGTTTTAAAGTAAATGAAAAACGATGCGTACGTTTATGGATGATGCTAGATTGATGGTATAATTTATTGGTAAAATAACCTAACAAATAATTCTACTGATAATAATTTGTTTCTCTCAATGTTACTCAATGAGGTTGCCCAATTTGTCCAAACTGAATCGAATCCGTGAGAATTTTAGTTTCCATAATAGTCTACCCATCTCAACCCGTAGGGTATATAACATGGCTCATTATGCTGCCCTTAAATTAAAAAAATGTTATATGTTAGTTATTTTTCTATTTTTTTAATATATACAACACATATATTAGCTTTCACACCTATCAACCACTACCAAGTGAGTGTAATATTGTAACAACAATCAGATCAAATCTAGTGAATATGATATATTGATATACAACATAAGCAGATATGCATGACTAACATGTGGATACGTTATTTTATGGTTTCAACCAACCAACCTAGCTTGCTCTTTATAAATACTAGAAACCACACTTTCACACTCTATGCTTTGAACCGATAATTCAAGAAAAAGAGAAAACATTTTAATCTAAGAGAGAGTATCTGCGTTTGCTAGAAAATGGAGAAGTTGCCAGAAACGATTTATGTAGATCCAACTGAGGGATCGTCTTCTAGCGCCGAAGCTAAACGCGCTGAGCATGCAAGGATAGAGCAGGGCATACAGTTGCTTTATCAGCCTTCACGCAGAGAAGAAGCTCTAGCCATGCTAAACAAGGTCTGTGTGTATAAGTGTGCATATAGAAACATTTTTTTTATAATGTTTGTCTTCTTTGCGTATAAAATTATTTTGGTCATGAATCTGTTGTCAAAACCAATGGTCATGTAAATTTAATTTATCCTTTGGCATAATTGTCCTCTCTCTTTGTGTATATGTTTGATTCATAACTATGTTCTTTAAGTTCTTGATGCATTATAAATATGAAGATGAAGTTTTGCCCGATATGTTTAGAAAAAAATCATTGAAAAATTCTTGTTGGAAATATGTGGAAGATTTTTTTTGGAAATATGTCACAGTGATAGATTCCAAAGAAAGCATTTCCACGAAAAAAATGGCCAAATGCAATTCAATTCTTAAGCATTTCTCATGAAATTTTGTATCTAAAAAGGCAGTTTTCTAGTAGCATGTTTATGTATGTGCAACGTTGCAATCATGTTTTGTGTTTGCTTCCCCGATCGATCAATCGGTCGTTTAACCTTTGGAAAATTGTTCTTAATGCCTGCTATTTTGTGTTTTTTGTAACACATATATTGATTGATTAATAGGAACGAGAAAGTAAAGATTTGCCGTTGCTGTTAGGAATGCTATGAATGTATCTTTCATTCTGATACAGGTACACAATTATCAACAATATATTCTCTAATGTAATTATCATCCACAATGACTGAACCAGTTAAATATTCTAGAATTTTCAAAAAAATTATAATATAAGATTTATATGCATAATTATAAGGTAAGCAACTATGACGATATATCTTTTGTTGGTAGTATCAATTCTTTTATATATTTTTTGGGTTTTGAATTTAATGTTTTGGATCATAGTAATTAATATTTGGAATAAAAGTGACCAATATTTTGTTTTGTAATGTGTACTTAAGATTTTGGATTTATAAAACAATATTTAATATTTTGGTGAAACCTAAGAAAATGGATTTAATTTTGTTTAATAATGGTGATTCCGTGTTCCTTTTCTTTTTTGAACTATAACATAATACGATTGTCCTGTATAGATTTAAAATTATAATTACAATATTTGACACAATGATATTTGCTTGTTCATCTAGCTCGTTTAATATGTTCATTCTTTATAATTATAACAAACATAATATTCAATTGTGTTGAAAGGTATAATACCTTGTATAGAAAATAATATTTCAGTTGCTTTTCTCTTCCAAAATAAGTTTGGCTTTAATTTTAAAGTTGTATTAGATTTTATATTTTGAAAATTTAACATTAATGTAGATATTTTACTTTACACTAAACACGTATGTCCCTGCTAATTTCTATTACCAACGTCTTTTTATCTTAATGCTCCTTTCCATTAGTGGTCTGTCGATGAATGGTTCTACCGTGATAATTTTCATCCTATAGGTTCTACCGACGGAATCTTCCATGTTACTCCTATGTTTAGTAGTGTTTAAGGTATCGATAGAATTTAATATTTTTTGTTACACAATCAACTTTTAATCTTTACATCCACCTTTCTTCTCTTGTTTCCCACTCACCCATTCTCATCTAGACTGCTTTACAACTAGACTCTTCATTCTCTTATGCGGCCTATGATCAATACCTTTCATTCTCTTGTGTGATATACGACCAAGTCTCATCATATGGTGCTCAAGTAACCCTCTTGTGTGATATACGACTAAGTCTCATCTTATGGTGCTCAAGTAACCAAACTTCTTTGAAACACAAACGTATGAATGAGACTCTTCATTCTCCTATGTGACCTAATATGATAATATTTCATTCTCCTATGTGACCTAATATGATAATATTTCATTCTCCTGTGTGACCTAATATGATTAATATTTCATCCTCCTATGTCATATATGATTGAGTCAATCATATGTCCTCAAGTTACCAAACTTTTTCGAAACATAAATGAGTGAACGAGACCTCTATAAACCCAACCTTAAAGTAGACCTATAAGTGTTTGAAATGAGTGTGTGAGATCGATTTTCTCTCTGCAAGAGGGCCACACTTCCCTCCTCACCTATAATTACAAGGACCATGTTTTGATGAAATTTATGTAAATTATATCATTTACTTGGTTGTTCCTAATGTTTTCTCCGACGTTTAAGATTATCCACATAATTGAAAGAAAAATATGATATGAAACTATATAAAATCATACAATAAGAAAATAAATTATGATGATGTATCTTTTCTTGGTTGTTTTCATACAAATGACTTACTCTCTAATATCTTATGCCGTTAAACAAATCTAACTTTAATATTTTTGAATTTAGTATCCTGGATCATAGTGATAAAATTCGGAATAGTAGTTACCAATTTGTTTAGTAATATATATCTAATATTAATTTCGATGTATAACATAGCATTTAATACATTAGATACAGTTTTATGTTAATTAAAATAAAAATCTTTTTTCCATTTAAAGTATATAAAATTATAAAAGTGTCACATCCCGGCGGAAGCGTGAAATACTTAGGGAGTGACTTGATTGTTCAGAACTCATTATGAAATACTAATTAATAGACAACACATAATCATACATATTTCATAACATAATATTAAGGTTAGGATTACATAAAATCATGATAGTCAAAATTGAAATTACATAATCCTATTACATCATAAAGTTTTAACAGCTACATCTTCAGAGACGATGGAAGTGAGCATCCACCGACACACTGAAGTCATACAGGTTCACAGTTAGGTTCACACAAACTTTTCCTACAACTTCACCCCAGCCATTAAAAACATCAAAGGAGAACGTTAGGTTATTAGTCATGATGAATTCCTGAAAAAACATACCAAAAATAGTCAACACAAAGTTGGTGAGCTTCACAGGTTTATTAAACAGATAATATTGATGCATATATATACAACCAACCTTACATAGCAATCAGATCATTCATATCTGTCATATCATATTCTCATAAATCAGATAACATGCATTATAACACTCATTCTCTTAATGCCGGAGATATCTCCTAAGTAGCGCTACCAATGTTATCTAACGGTTCCACATCCGAACTAATGGTTGTAACATAAATTTCAGTAATAATGCATCAACTCATAAATTAGTATGCTTTTTCCCAAAACTTAATAAAAACCAAAATGGGCCATGAAACTCACCTTTACTCCAAATGGTAACCTATAAACAAAAGAATTTTATAGTTTAGAAAACATAACTATTTTCTTCAAAATTTTCAGTACCTTAATAAATTTTGAAATTTTTATAACAAATAGATTTATTAATCTGGAATATCATATTAATTTCTTGTTTCCAAGAAATTTACAGATTATTTTCTATAATTGTTATAAATTCATCATAAATTGCCAAAAATAGTTTCTGTAGTCCATAAATGTCCAAAATTTTACAGAGGGTTCATCATAGGAATTAGAACTTCTTATAAATTTATCAAAGTCTAACACATAACAGATTAGTTTCTGCAATTTTATAATAATCCCAATTCTTCACCAAACATAGCTACATAGCTCCAAAAATTATTAAATTTATACATTCTGTAGGTTTGGATTTATCAATTTATTCATGATTTTCTCAGATTTTATTATGCTATTTAAGTATTTATTTTGATTTTCCTACTGCAGAACATGTAAAAATTCATATTTCAGATAATACTTTGATTTAGGTCACGAGATTTTTCCAGTGGATTCTATGATTCTTAATGATCAGTATATAATTTTTCCATATATTTACTAGGATCGGTTCTTCCGATATAATTTTTCCTTTAAATACTTAAAGAATTTATATAAATTAATTTACTTATGGGAATAGCACCAAAATTTACAGAATTATATTTCTCAATATTCTTAATATATTTTCAATGTTTGTTCCCACAATCATAATCGTAATATGCAGAACTGAACAAACTATAACTATATTTCTACCCTTTTTGTTGATAATTTGTTATAAATTGATTTTTAAAGTTTGTTTTACTTATTTCAGATTCTTTGAATCTTTGTCTGAAAATAAGTTTGATGTTTAAACAAAAGCTTGAGTGTTGAATTAAAAGGGTTAGTCACATGTGTTTATTTAAACACATGTTTTGCTTTTGTAACCTTAATCAAGTAGGGTTTTAGAGTTAGAACCTTAATGTTTGACAAAAGGAAAATATGAAAAGAAGACGAGGATGATCTAAGCTTGCTTGGTTTTGATGTTCTTGATAGTCTTTCGAGAGATGGTGCTTAGACTTGGATGTTGCTTGCTTGTAACCGAGAGGTGTGTAGAAATTGGTGATAATATGTGGTTGCTATGATGATGTCCGAAAATGGGGATGATGGTGGTTGTGTATATCATTCATGAGAAGGGAAGTGGCAATGGGAATTGAGGTCGACCGAATGGAGGTGGGTCTTCGGTGATAGCTTTGGTGGTATAGACTTCTCATCGGCCGAGACCTTCAAATATTGAAGGTGTAATCATTAGGTCTAGTTTTTAGGATGTGAGGTGGAAGTTATAGGTTTAATGAATGGTTCTTAGGGGCTAGGTGGCGGGTTGGGGTTGAGCTTAGTGGCAAGGTGGGTTTAGGTGTCACAAAAGAGAAGGGTGAGTCATTGATCATTAATGGGTGTTTAAGGTGTAACCGGTGTTTAAGGTTGTAAACCGGGTGTTTAAGGTTGTAAACCGGGTGGTTTTTGATCTCTAATGGTTCTTTGGTTTGAGGTTTAGGTGTAGAGGATTTGTTTAGGTTTAGTTTGAAGTCAAGTTTCTCTTGATGTTAACTTATGTTTAGGATGTTTGGTTGGGTTGTGTTTTGGTTTGTTTGATGTTGTTTGGTTGATGTATCTTGATCATATATGGTATTATATCAAAGAATTGTTGCTTTTGAATACATGCACACGTAAATTATACATGCATGCAACCATGCATACGTATACATGTATAAATATAAGTGAATAATATACTTATGTAAACAAAATGAAAGCATGCATACGTTCATGTATATATAAAAATATATATATTAACCTAGATGTGACTCAAAATATTTGAATGAACTCAGTGTATGAAATTTCTTAATCTAGGGTTGTCACAAAAAGTTTCAGATAGAATTATCATGCAAAAGTTGAAACTATCCATATATGGATAAAGTTATCATGCAATGATGTAACTATCACGTAGGAAGATATACTTGCGTGATAATTTTATCCATGCATGATACTTTCACGCAAGTCTAATTCTTCTTGTATGATTACTACACCAGATATTTCGTACATTTTGTACGAAAACACCACTTGTATTCTAAAATTTTTATATGTATGTAAAGGTTTAAACGCAATCCTATGTTACCGTTGAAACTTGTGAAAACTCCTCAAAACTATACATGGCACACACCTAGATAAGTTTCACACCTTCTCTCATAAACATTTTAGCATTTATAATCAAAATCATCTTTGGAACCACGTAGACTTTATCACTATAAACCGTGATTGGAGTACTATTAGGCACTATCAAATGAATTATCTTTCTATCACATATGAGCCCTATAAGTACTTAACCAATAATTATCCAGATCTACATCGAATCCACCTAAGGTAATAACATGCAACCCAGCAGAAAACTTATGACCTTCCAGTTCTATGCTACAGTCATCCATTGTTTTTGTTATCATAGTTATGTTACCAAAAACACATCTTTGATCGCTTACCAATATTCTTAAGAACTTTGTAGAATCAATAAGTGATAAATTCCTACTTGCAATGGAATTAAATAAAAAAAAGCATGTCGTCAACCATGAACCCACGTGACACAACATTCGGCTAACTTTTGGCTTGCCTTTCTTGCAATCTCCCTTGATCACCGATCTTCCTTCCATCCTTCATTCCTCCATTAGAACCATTGGGCTTGCCTTTCTTTCAATCTTGGCTATTATAGCTCGTGCCACCATAGTTGTAGTACTTCCCTATCCTTGGGTAATCCTTAGAAAAATAGCTCATTTCTCGTACCGATACCCCCGTCATGCTTCTTTTTGCATCTACATCCTCTAGTTTTACCTTCATGAGTTTAGGCTCAATATTTTCTACATAACTTCTCTTGACACCACTGGCCCATTTCTTATTTAGATTTTCCTCCTCAGACCTATCCATAACATCATCATACACAAGCCCACTCAATTATGCTAAGGATTCAAACGCCCTTGTGTTGTTTTCCTTGACTTATGCATAAACTATAGATTGTAACCCTTGAGTATAATACTTCATCCTTATTTCCTCCGAGTTAATTATACGTAGAGGTGTATGCCTTATGGGTCATCTTCCTTACTCTCAAGTTCATACACTCTTTGTCCTACCTATCCACTTATTTCTAAGGATAAAATCTCTTGATTACAAGCTTCTACAAAATTCGAGCATTTCATCTTTTTCACTATATGATCACCCTTGGTCTACTTAATGGGAGCCCACCAATAAAGATCTTCAAACATAAAAGAGTGTGTAGCAAACTTTACTTTTTGGTCTTCCCTTCACTCATTTATCTGAATCACCATTTTAATCTTGGAGACCTATTGAAAATTAGCAATGACTATCTTTCTCCTTTATCATTCCTTATCATCCTTATCATTCTTAGTGTCAACTTTCTTTTCTGTCCTAATGCCATTCATGATCTCTTTAAAGATATTTATCATGATAGAGGGCATCATGGTTTATAGAACATGGTCCACCTTGTTAACAATGTATTCTCTCATTATGGGCTCCAATTAAATTAACTCATCAGTTTTGGTGGCTATGCGACTTAGACTCCTAACAAAGAGTATACATGAGGTATAAATAGTATTGGGATAGGCAATGAACCAGGATAGACTCCAATAAGATGTGCGTATACAAGACACAACTCCTATTCTGGTGAACAATGCACAAGATAGAGTTTCTATTAGGTGAAATTGCAATAAATCCATAAAATTTCCATGCTTGCAAGGCTATCATAGGTCATGTTGTGCGAGAACTATCAAGGCTATGCTATGTAAAAATACCATAGGCTATTTAGTGTGAAAACTATCAAAGCAAACTAACCAAGAATTGTAACATGGGTCATGTCGTGCGGAACTATCAAGGCTATGATATGCCAAAAAACCAGACGCCATAATATTAGAAAACTTTCAGATCCATGGTAAGTGAGAATTGTACTACATGTACTATCATGCAAGAACGTTTCTTGTGAGAACTTACTAGGGTGAATACATTTCTATGCGAATACTAACCCTTGCAAGAACATACCATTAAATATAAGATAACAAGTCAAGCTTCTAATTTGTGATAGAAATGTAATATTTTAAATAAAAACTAGCATGTTTTAGGTAAACAGATATTAAGTATGCATATTAACCTAAACTCATATAAAATGTAGAAGATATAGGTTAAGAAGAAGTCACCATTTTGAAGATTGTAAGAGTAATACACAACTAGAGAGATTTAACACCCAAAATATACATGTTCATACAAAACCATAAACTTTACTTTTTCAATTGGTGTATACACATCATTTATGCATAGATTCATTGCTAAGCCATTGAAAATACAAGATTTCATACCTTAATTTTTACTTCTTTCAACTTCTTAATAGATTTTTCTTTTTCTCTCTCAAAGAAAGGGAAAGGATGACCCTTTCTTTTATATCAACTTTTAAGTTTTTTAGTCTATCCATTCTAATAACTTAGACACTTCAACTATTCAATATATGAAATCTTTCTTTTCATTTATTATTAGGTCATTAATCCAAAATTTCAAGGTGTTACATTTGTGGTTTGACTTGTTTAACTGAATATGTTAACAAGTCAATCATAACACCTCCCATTTAGTTAAATAACTCAACCCCTATAAGATGTTAATCTAAACCCGAAAGACCTCATAACCAGATTCATATATAAGCAACATAGTCCTTAGACTGTAACAAAATAAACATAATATCCATTACATCATTTTCAAATACATAATCCTTGATAGTCAAATTGTTTCAGAAACAAACTCTAACAAGATTGCTAGGCGTTAGAGTAAGGTAGCATTCACTTCAATGGAACTCTTTCCTTCATAACTCTTAAACATACCTACACTTTAATGTAGCATAATTTTGGTTTTGTCGAATGAGTTCTACTTTACTTTAACATAATATAAGATTACTTTAATATAATAGTTTTACCCGTCCATAATAGTAAATATATCATAACTATATTGTAATATCTTTACATATTAAATAGCTTAATTTTATTGGTATTATAACTTTATATACAACTTAACATCACCTTGCTATAAACCTTATCACACATAAATGCTTGTAACTAGTATAAAACTCCTTTATTTGTTCCTTATGAAAGATTTTTTTGTGCCAAGTACATAACTTCTTATTATTGCCAGTACAAGGCTAATTTATTTGTGCTTGCAACCATGCAAGTCTCCTTTACCCATTTTAGTTTATTAGTTGTAACACTTTTTTTATCCAACCTCTCATAGTTATCTGTATTATTACAATAATGTAATGTAATCATTGTCTTTTACCATTCGACTATACTTTATCTTTTCCATATTTAGCATTTTATTACTTTATTACATAATTTCAATCATATAAGCATTATCATACAAACAATTCATAACATCAAATACTAAATCATTATTCACTAACATATCATTAATAACTTGCTTAAGTATGTACATCAACCCGAAACAATTAAAAGAAGAGCATCTAGAACTCACCTTAGAAATAGTTTTCAACTATCAACGTGAACCTTATGATCTTAACAAATGATAGATTCACTAAACAACATATTACAAGTTCACCTATGAACTAATTCAACTTTGACAAGTATAACACATTATAAAACTATCTACCTCCGTAAGGACTTTCCCTTGAAATTACACATCCTCCAAAATTACATTTTTGGATAAAACTATGCTTTCGCTTAGAATTTCGTCCAGAAGCCTATACATTACTTTCGTCAGAAATTTGTCAAAAACTAACTGACTTTTGACTATGGCCTTTTGAGTGTAACATCCAATCTAAAGTCCAGGGACTTTCGTCCGAAACCCTTCCTTCTGCTTTAGTAGAAAGTGTAGCAAAATCCCAACAATGTTGGTTGCTTTTCCAATCAAAACTCACCAAGATCCAACCTTTTTACATAGATTCACATAACAAACTTCAAATAACAACATATTAAGCGTAGTCCAATAATAGCATGGTCATATTTCATGCATATCTTATCTTATTCAGCTAAATTCCATAACCAAATTCAACTGATGAATATGATGCGCTTTCGAACTATTTTACCATTCTTTTACATCCAACATCCCTGGACTGCCCATTTTTTTATTATGAAACTCGCAAGAACAATGGAAGCTTAAAGCTTTTACTTTCTCTCCTTTAGACTATCTTGAGCAATGAAAACAAATTGGCATGAAGGAGGGGCCCAACACTTTTAAGGTATTAGGAAACTTATGAGATTAGTCCAGTTATTCCCAATACTTTATCTATTGCTACAATTTCACAATGAATTTAATATTATCACAATTTTCAACTTGAATTAATTATTATCACTTAATCAAGAAAACAAGTAATTACAAACCTAAACAGAATTTTTTTTGAAATATGTTATATATACCAACATAAAACATGTTTTTTTTCGTTTTAGGTTCATGTGATTTGAGTTATGTTTGAAACTGCCACGTTAGTACATTCTTGTTATTTACGATTCCAAAAAGAAACTTATGTGGCAGGATTCTTCCGCTCAAGCTATGGCGATGACATGCCCTAAATCTTTTACGGTAAAGAAATCAAATCTTTATTAAAAATTAGTGAAGTTAATGTATATAGTACGGTAAAGAAATCAAATCTTAAAGTAGAATAACTAAAACTTGTGTGGATTTAAAAAACAAAGTATAGTAAATTAGATATAAAAAAAAAAGCAAATATGTAATACAAGAATCATATAAAGCACAAAGTAATATATTTAAAACTTTACATGTTATACCCTCAAAACTATTGACATTATCATATTGAATCAAAAAGTCCATTAATATTTATATGCAATAACAACATGTTGAGAATATATAATGTTTGATCTCTATTCTATGTTCCAAATATTTTCTTCAAGAATAGCACATCACTTTGCTTTGAATCTAATACTAATCTAAAACAAAACTTATTCATGTTGCAACTTAATTATTATAATGAGACACAATATCTTTCGATTTATATAACATAACCTCTAGAATTACTTTTGATGTGTACTATGAATATTATAGGTGGTGTTATAACATAATACTATTAGATGTTGTAATATACTTATCCATGTTAGAAGTTATAATATTATTACCATAGTTAGAAGATATAATATTATTAGGTTTTGTTATATACTTATCCATGTTTTTTTATAAATACTATATTAGTTATGCATAATACATTAAAGGTTTTATTATTCTATAATTATTGTTAAAATTCGAATGTTTTTGGCCTATTTTCATATATATACTTAGAAAACCAATTACTTTACTTATCAACTCTAAAAACCTATTAACTTCTATAATTAAAATGAAAGGAAAATTGTGACGTAAGTTTGTTAATGGAGAGTGAATTTATATGAATTGGTTCTATAATTTATATGGAGAGTGAATTTATAATCAAAAAACCTTTAACTTCTATAATTAAAGGTTTTATTATTTTATAATCATTGTTAAACTTAGTATTTTTTTGGCCTATTTTCATATATATGCTTAGAAAACCAATTTCTTTACTTATCAACTAAAGAAACCTATTAAGTTTTATAATTAACATGAGAGGAAAATTGTGACGTAAGTTTATTGATGGAGAGTGAATTTATATGAAGTGGTTCAATAAGACTCATAATATAGTTGAGAACTCATATATGTACCAATATAAACACTGAGGTTAAACACTTAGTTGTTTATGTTCATTAAACAAGCACTTTTTGTTTTGTATCTGTACTTATCGTGGTAAGTTTTGGATATATAATTCACCTTAGGTAGGAGTTACATTTTTCTTTCTACTTTTTAAATGTATCTAATTCTCTTCTACTTTATTTCATAAATAAATTGAGATTATTCATTGCAGGAAATTTCCAAGGCATACGGATTAATCTCACCTCCTGCGCTCAATTTGAAAGTAGTTACAAGTGTTTGCAACGCCTTGGCCTTGTTGCAGGTCATGGTTACCATAAACTCCATTTGTTATCTAAAATTTAGCTTAAGTAATGCATAAGATCTGCACAAAGTCATATTCTTTTAGATTTTTTAAATGGGTGGGGTTACCTTTAATGACGGGAACATTCTTCACATTACACTTGAAATTTATGAATTTTCCTTAGTAATATAAACACTAGTATATGGATAACTATGTATTGTGTTAGTTAGGTGAGGAGGTTGGTATAAACTGAATATAAAGGGACATGATGACTTGTTATATAACTACCATCAATTAGATCCTATATATACTATCTTGCATGTAAACAAAGTATGTTATTTTGTATGGAATAGATATACATTTCTATGGTATCAGAGCATATTACTCTTGTATTAGAATTAATTAAAATACAAGAAAATAAACTATGTCTTTAAAGAATAATGGTATTGAACCACAAAGTCTAGGGTACTAGAGCATTCAAATGAAGTTCTTGTATGAGTAACAAGATATATGATATATTATAGGAATATGCTATCCTAAGCTATCAATTAATGTCACTCCCTTATCAATCCTACAAACAAATGAATTAAAAGAAAACAACATATATAGATAAGAGGGCTCTTCTCTTTATCTACGGTAGTAGATGAGATCATATATGAAAGAATATCATCGCTTAGTTGTTTTAAGGAGGCATGGGATTTGTTGTTTTACACATGATAAGATCAAGAACAATCATAAGGCTGCAAACTTCATGGAGTGAGTTTGACGGACTTGAAACAAGGGAAACAAAAACCATATAAGACTTCGATAATCAAGTAATAAGTTTAGAAAACCATATCAGATAAAACGATCGAATGATCACTTGCATTAACCCTTGAAGGCTTACTAGGGACACTACGATCTCATGAACTGAGAAAGAAGCAACTTTATATCATTGGATAGAGCAAGAATTTCTACCACATGTAATAATTAAAGATGACAAAGATCAAATAAAAGGGCAAGGTAAAGCCACATATGGAAAACCATTATAAAAGAACATATATATAATTGGAAGGGGTGGAAGAAGGCCATAATACCAAGTTAAATGTAATCATTGTTAGGGTTTTGGGCTTATATTAAAGTTCTGTAAAAACTGGATAGTAGAAGAACGATAGGTTATGAATTTCATACATAAGAATGAAAACAAGGAAGATAATACTATATTATGAATTTTACAATTTAAGAAACTAATCAATATGGAGGGTGGCATGTAAATGGTGCATGCAACAATGTACGACTGCTAATAAAAACATGTTCACAAAATCAAAAGGAACAATCCATAGTAGTGTATGAAAAAATAATGAGACAAAACATTTACTTAATGCAATGAAGATCAAACACATGTATTCATTGCTACACTAATACATAATCTTCTAATGTCAGGAAACACTATTATAGAAATATGAAGTAATCTTCAAATGAAACAACTATATATATAAAAAAACAAACGAGGTTACATTCTTCAAAATGTTAGCATGACTAATAATGAAAAAAATTCATATTAAGATTTAACAAAGATACTTAGTCTTATTTAATGTGACAACCGCTAAAATGAAATGGTACACGGGTTGCCTCAAGGAGGGAAATTAAGTCAATTATGTCAAGGTTGTACTATTAGGAAGTAGTCAAGATATTCATTTCTAAATATCAACCAATGTGAGAATCTATCCTATTAAACTAACACACACCAACATGTGTGTACCTATGTAGACTAGCCATAGGAGGGAGCTATCATATACTAACTTTAGTTGGTAATTACTAAGAAAATATAGATTATTTATTTGAGGAAATATTTTATGCATTAAGCATAAAAACAAAGTCTAAGTAAAGCAACCCAAAAGTTTGGGATGGAAGTAAACATAGAGTCTTACACTTTAGGTGTTTGGATGTATTTCTTACTCTCATATACCAAAAGTAAGACGAAGGAAGTTAGATGACATATCAAATAAATGTACTTTTATTAGATATAATGAAACTTCCAAAGCTTACAAGCTTTGTAATCCAACACTAGTAATATAATAGGGATGTAATGCTTGATGATGTGAAGGATTAGACAGGACAAAAGGACGGAGGATGCATTAGTCTCGTTAAATGAAGAATCAAGTTATCAACATAAAATGCCTTACTGTAGTTCATGTTCTTATGATCAAAGGCATGATCATAATTCTAAGTCTTGATCACCTAAGTCCTATTCACTTAAGCCTAAGCATATTAAAGGTCATTATCACAAGTGTCTACATCATCCTCAAATGCACCATCTTTTAGGCACATAAAATCACAATCTTATAGGAAAATACGCAAGAAATAACAAAATGAAGACAAGATAGAGTTTGCACTTTTTGTTGATGTTAACTCTTTTGATTTTTACAAATGCATACAAACAATGAAAATGAAATAATGCAATGGACTAAAAGTTTAACTCAATTACCAAAACAATACTTGGGGATCTTGTTGAATTGGCATGACATAAGGCCATTGGAGTTCAATTTGTTTACGAATATAAACTAACTGAAAATAAGAAAATTGATAAATATAAAACATGATTAGTTGAGGGGATACAATCAAAAGTATGGAAAACTACAATGAGATGTTTGCCCCTATTACATGTACACCTTGATATCATTCTATAAGTTTTAGCTTTGGCTCCTTAACATTCTTGGATAATCCATTAAATGGACGTTAAGTTGCCACTTCTTGATGGTGACTCACATGAATAAGTAAACATACAACAAAATGTCAATTTTATCAAACGTTTATAAAATATAAGATATACCAACTTAGAAATTCTTTATAGGCATTAAAACAAACACCCCATGCTTAATAAAGTCACACTCATGAGTATCTTACATTAAATCACTTCAAAAAACGCCCTTAAAAACATGCTTTTTATATTGATCATTGAAAGCAAAACAGAAACACCTTCCATATGTTTGTATGTGGATGACTTTATTTTCACCAGACTTAGTCGAAATTTAATTTGTGAGTTCAAAAGTTCTATGAAGTCGGAATTTAAGATTACCTATCTATATTACTCAAAGGACATATGAGTTAGAGATATTAAAAAGGTTTTGAATGGAATACTCACTTTATGCTCAACACCAATGAAGTTATGTTTAAATTTATCAAAAAAATTGAAGGACTCAACAAGTTGACTTGAGCCTATTTAGATGCATGGTTATAAGTCTAATATATCTCGTGAGACATAAAATATGCAACGAGCTTGAATCATGGATTCATCAAAACGTGAACACTAAAAGAAGGAAAAATAAATTTGTGTTATATAAACAGAACTTCAAAACATGGGTTGTGATAGTTAGTCGTAATGTGTTAAGAAAATAGGTTATGTCGTATGAAATAAAGATACACATCTATGATATTATACTCCATACTTACATCAGATTTGTTATTAATATTTGGGCTTAGCGAATTCAAAAGATCTACACATATTTCATACAATATTTCATATATTTTTGTGTAAAAGCATCATTATGCTAAATCTTAAATTTATGAATTTTGCTTATGCTACAGACACTGGCAATGCATCCGGACACGAAATTGATGATTGTGAAAGGTATTTTGATAACTTTAGCCAATGATATATGTTAGTATGTTGGTATCAACATTAATTGATGCAAATTTGTACATTTTGCAGCAAAATTACCAATATACTTCTTCCCATACTTAAACACTACCACCAGAGGAAACAAGTATTTAGACTACTTGCGTATCACAAGCTTAGGCGTAATAGGAACACTTGTAAAGGTACTAGTTGTTCTATGTTACTAATTTTAATATAATTATAGTACCTTGACAACTTTCATGTTGATCTTACACAGGTAGAAGATATCAACACCCCAGAAATCATTCATTTTCTTCTAGAATCAGAAGTGTTCCCATTGTGCCTCCGTTGCATCGAAGTGGGCAGTGAACTTGTACAAACGGTACACACTAATCTTAACTAGACCTCCTCTTCGGGGCTGAATTAAGAAGTTTTCTTACAATGACCTCCTCTTCAAAATTTGAACCGAGACTTTTAAACGTTGCTACGATACCACCTATCTTTCCCGAAAAATCATAAATCGTCTCGTTCTCCTTCATCTTTAGCATTTCCAACTCGCTCCTAAGAGTTTGCAATCGTGCCTTTTGGACTCTATCGGCTCCTAAGTACCGAACCCGAATCAACTCCCAAACGTCTTTAGCATCCTTATGTTTAGCAACCTGTAAAGAATATCTTCCGGTAATGTTGAAAAAATAATAGCTTTTGTGGTATGGTTTTTCTTTTCCTCTACAGTTGCTCCCGTGACCGGGTCTATTGCCTCCCAAAGACCATATGCTTTAAGTATTGTCTCGATTAGGATCGACCATGACGTGTAGTTTGTTTCGGTCAACTTGGGGCATTGAAGAGACACGTTTCCTTGCTCCCGAACCGTTACTACTCCTGCGTTTTCTGCTATTTCTTGCTAAATACTTGGTATCTTGCTATCCACTCTTTCGATTTCTTGCTCTCTCTTGGCGCCTCTTGCTTTTCCTTGCTGCGTCTTGCTTTAACTTGCTACTAATCAACCGGTTTTCACCAATCGATTCCCTTGCTTCTTGCTTTTTTTCGCGGTTTGATCACATGGAATTGCCGCTTCACTTGCTTACGATCACCTCTCGGTATGAGCCTATGGCTCTGATATCAAATGTTGGTTCAACCCTTTGATTCACAGATTTCTTGACAATTGAAAATAGAACAGAATATAGAAATTTTTATGGAATACTTTGACACTTTCATTGATAATCAAACTAGTTTAAATAGACTAATGCAAAACACAACGTGAACACCCCATGCATACACTAACACTGCCAACTAAGCCCATGATCCCGCAACTTGACTCATTAAATAGAAACTACCATTGACTAGTTAAAAAAACATTAAACCATATGCCTAAAATTAAAACGCCACCGCCCCGTATTGTTTGACCCGTATCCGACTTATCAAGATTACCCCACACTCTTAATCTTTTTAATTGTATTTTTATCCACCTACTACTGGATAGCATGCCCCCTCCCTAATTGATTCTTTTTCAAACTTACCCATTTTGATTTATTTTAATCAAAATAAATTATTAATGACTATGCTACCCTTATTTTTTTAAAATAAGCATATATTACAGTTCCTAAATTTTCATATATACAGATTTTAAGCTTAAATTTTTTCATCTTCTTCTTTTTTTTTTGGTTAATTTGTTTTTTAGTTATGTTTAGTTAATGAATTTTAGAATTCCGAATTTCGTCCCTTTTGTGCATTTTTTTTCATTATTTTTTATCTTAATTCAGTCGATTGTTTACTGTCACTGACTTTTGGAGTAAGAATAATCAAAATGAAAAATGAATGTCATACGTTTAATCCATTACAGTAAATTATAATGAAAAATATCACAAAAAATCATTGCATTTGTTTCTTGCAAATTAGAGATTGTTGTGTCAATTTTTGATGATTATTTTATATCATGAATTTTTGGTATCGTAAATTAAAGGGTGCTTAAAATCGGTTGAATCCGAAGAAATTTTGGATTCAAATTCGGATATCTTAACGGATATCGAATATAAAAAAGCATGTATCATTTAATATCTTCTATAAAAACTAATATTTTTTATTAAAAAAGATTTTGGATATCCAAAGTTTTACAATAATATTGAAATATCCAAAATTTCTAATCAAAATTTAGTATTTAAAATTTTAAGAAAAATATTTTGAATAATTTGGATATCTAAATATCTGAAAATCCTCAAAATAACTATCCGAATCCACCATTTCAGATATCCAAAATTTTGGATATTTCGGATTCAAATTTTCAGATATTTTGGATTTACTTTCGGATTCATAGATTTTTTCACACACCTGTCGTAAGGGATTAACTTTAGCATCTTTCTTTATTTTTCATATTTGTCACTTGAATTATTTATGATTGTTACTTTAAAAGTTAATGATAAAGTGAGTAATAAAAAGAATCTCTCTGAAATACAAAAAAAAAAGATAAAATTAAATTAGAAATCATAATAAAAACTCATTAGCAAAACTTACTAAAAATTGAATGTCTTGTAATTTCTTTAAAGAAGTTTTTGACCGTTTTTTTACTCCACTTGTCAACCTTGTGACTTGAGCCCATTAACCTTCTAAACATCTTGATATCATTATGTTGCAATCTATTTGATAAAAAAAATTCAGAAAAAGTTTTTTTTTTCTTTTAGAAAAATTAGGAACTTGTTTACCTTGAAATCAGGTTATATTTTAAGAGACAATCTTAGCTTTTATAATATTACATACTTGGTGTAAAATTTAGATTGAATTTTGTCATGAAAATTTTGTCTCTAGTGTTTATAGTCTACGGTCTTCAAGGTGCAAGAAGAAAACTTTTTGTTGTAGTGGGCAGGGGCCTAAAGTGGTCAAATTTTAATAAAGGTCACAAAATAAGTTATATCATAAATCGAACTTAATTTTTAATAAATATTTAATACATGCTAAAAACAGCTTATAATAAATATTTAAATAATCAATTTATAAGTACAACTAAAATCCTATTTGGAGACTGTCAAACCATTATACTCTATTCGATTAGTTTTGGATATGAACTTGTAGTCTTATGGATCTTTATAATGTTTAAAACCTTCTATAATCTTATGTATGTAGGTTGCTGCATTCATTGTTAGTAAGATACTATTGTCAGAAGAGGGGAAAAGATATTGTGGCACGTTTCCTGAACGTTTTTTTTACGTTGTCACAAGTTTTGTCGAGCGTGATAGACCATTTTCGTGGAAAACCTTCATCGCAATTGTTGAAGCATGTACTCACTTGCTTCATGCGACTCAGTGAAATGCCAAGGTTAGTCCGATAATTTTTGCCATTTGACACCTTGAGTTTTTTATATGTTTGTATCAAGTTTAATGTTATTATAGTGTTCATGTTGTAAATTGTAATGTTAAGTTTGCCAAATGTGCAGGTGTTGTGATGCTTTGACCAATTACTACCCTCTCAAGTTGAGAATCCTAAATACCTCAACTTGCATGTGTAAGATATCCATCTGAATAAATTACCATAGTGCACACACACATACATATGAGTGTATGTGTGTACTAGATTATACTAGACTCGTATCTTTCCATTAGTATCATCGAGATCAAAAAATGGTAATCATAGACGTATAGATTAGGAGTGTCGTCCAATTTTAACTGTCTCCCATTCACAATAATGATCTCCTATACTAGCTTCTCGCCAATTACTAATACATATTAATTGGTGTCCATTATCTATGTATGAGAAAGCATTAATTTCATAAATATCTTAAGAATAACGAGAATTGTACCTGCATGTGTGCATTTGGGAACATGATACATATTTACTTTTTGTAGGATGACGTGGCTGTGCGAAGACTAGCAGATCAAGTGCTGCAGAAGGTGACCGATCCTAATCATCCTATGATGGTTGATCCAACATCTTCTATTGCTAGGATGTTTCCGTAACCACATGAGGATATATGTTTTTCAGTCCTTTTCCTGAAAAGTTTTTTGATTCGTGGAACAAATGCATGCATTGACTCAAAGAACCTTAGTTTTTGCCAGAAAACGCAATGCATTAAACTGCAATGGCTTTGAAACAATAAAAAGTTTTTAGCTTAAAAAGAAGTAATATATAAGATTTTTAATGTGAATTAATGTAATACTAATAAATAATCAATTACACCAACTAATACCATGCATGATGAAATATTAACTTTGATCGGAAAATATATCTAAAATGTGATCATATTAATTTTTGTTTTAATGGCATCTAAAATGTGATATACATTTGAATAAGGAAATTTTACTAAAATGGTCAAAGTTGACAAGCTTTATACTAAAATGATATAAAAATAAATAAAATTCCACAACTGCCACAATCTAGAACATACCACGTGTAAAGTTATATGTTGAGCTAGCACAAAGATTTTATTCATAAGTTATGGTTTAGCCTATAGACTTAATCTATAAATTATAGGCTAAAGTCTAAAAACTTAATCCACAATTTATTTGCTAGAGCCTATAGGCTTAATTCTTAAATTATCTGCTGGAACCTACATACTTAATCAAGAAGGTATAGTATTTTGTGTCAATACTCCGATTGAACTCACATTTTGAGAAAACCTATTGCTAAACTTGGAAGTGTTTCGTAGCCCATTTATCATTTTCTCTTGAGAAAGCATACCATGTATCTTACCTTAAGTACTTTGTAATCTATTAATTAAGACATGGTTTTGTTTATTGTTCGTTATTTTCTCACTTTTATTTGTTTACATAACCATTAACTCGGTGTGAGCTGTCACACCTTCAATTTTTACAAACAGAGTTTTATCATTAAACACGTGACATGCCATGATCTCAACCAATGGTAACACCAAACAACATGGTAATTACAAAACATAGTTTTAATGTTTATTGAATAATACCAAAAACATAACCGAATAATAAGTATTAAGGAAACATTTGCGGAAGCGAAATCGATAAATAGTTAATAACTTCAAACAGAGCAAAACACGCCCAGCCCAAACACATTACGTAGTTTGTACATAACATTGTTTAACCATTTGAACCAACTAGTAATGTATGCAATAATACCATGCTCCTAATCATAACACCCTAAGAACCTGAAAGAAACATACTAAGGTGACAACACAGGGTGGTTGAGTTCACATGTTTTGATAAACAATACCGTAATTGAAAAGCAGATCCCAGTAAACAAAGTATATCAAGTAGATAGCTAGTCTACATATGAAGTTACTTAGTGTATGAAGTTTGCAAACAAAGTTGACAAATGTATGTATGCCTCAGCTTTGGTCACCGGACCACACCGATAAAAAATTAGGTCAATTAAACAGTCGTTTTGATATGCAGTCGTGTTAGGGCGACTTTCCCGAGTGGGGTTTGTCACACCCAATAGATCTACTTAGAACTATCTCGCTAAAGTATATAAACTAATGGTTCAAAATTGAGGACTTAACTGCTACAACACTAGTAAACATGTGATAATACAATAATACTTATCTAATGAAAGGACATTTTAAAAGAACATGTTTCTCTTTTCCAAAAAGAGTATAAGTAAAGTAGGACTGTAAACTCACCTCGAATGCACAACAAATAAGGTAATGCAGAAAGTAGGTAATTAGGTTTCTAGAACACCCAGATTTCATGTAATATCTACTAGGATTAATTAATAATATCAGAATATACAGTTTTGTGTGCACGACCGGTTATGATTGTCACACCCTTAAATTACACGTGCGGGGGTTTTACCATGAGGCAAGTGAACAAAATAGGATCACAGTCACTAGTTATTCAAAACGATACTATATGCAACATTTAAAATAAAACCAACCAAAGTCTAAACTTTAAAACAATGTGGTAACGTTTTCTAAATAAGACAACCCAAAGTATATAAATGCAATTTTGCCAAACCACGCGCCAACCCAATATTTAAAAACCCAAAAGTAGAAACCAAATGTCATGTCATAAATACGAAGTCTTAAAATGCATGCTTGACTTGTGATGTGCTCCTATGAGCAACTAAAGTTAACAACCTGAGAATACCATACTAAAAAAGTCAACACAATTCTTGGTGAGTTCAAGAGTTTGCATTAAACATAATCCATCACAATTATAAAACATAAAAAGTGCATTGAAATAGATAGCTAATCTATATTCAAGTAATAACTATAGTGATTTCATGATCGAAGCTGATTGTGTTGCATTTGTTGCTTCTCGTCACGACTTACCAGGTCGTGATGATGTTTGTGTTTAGGACAATATTGCACCCGTTTGACCTCGAGTCGCATAAGTGGGGCTTGTCAAACCCAGTAGTACTACCCAAGATTTTCTACTAGTTACCATTATTAATGATTTGAAAGTGTGAGGACTTCAAGGTATAATACACTCTATTAAACTATACACAACTTATAATAAATAGCAAAGCGTTTGTAACCAAGTATGTTATCTCCCCCAAAAGAGAGTGTGCAATCAAACAATGATAAAAGTTAACACATACAAAAAGACAACCCTTCAAAGGTTACCTAGAACACGCAAGTATATAAGTTGTATGCATAGAAAGCTTAACAACCCTAGGTGCCAATAAACACATTGACCCAAGGTTTTGGGAAAATAAGAATCATTTGAACTAGTTAACCCATTTGAGCCGTAGTGACATATTAATTGAAATCTTGTTAATCAAGCGTATCACTTATTATACATGATTATCATACATGTCATGTGAATCTCAACAATCAACATACAAAACACAATTATAAATACATCGCAACTAATAAATCATACATGAAGTCCAGTCATGCATTACATGCCATGTGAAGCCACTAACAGTTTCATATCCTAAAACTTGCCAATCCTATTAAGTAGGGGCCTTAGATTCGCACGCGTGTATGTAACACCCCGAATTTCTATTTAAACGAAAGGAAGAGAAAAGTAAATAGAAAGAATAGATAATGAGCACAAGTGGAGGGGAAAATGTACAAAGTACAAAACCTTATTATTTTAAGGTTTTAAGGGGCATGGTCACCCATATCAAAAGCAGAAAGTTTCTTTTGCTCTCGGAGGAAGAAAGAAGAGAGAGAAAGCCCCAGCTCTAGAGAGAGAAAGAGGAAGAAGCAGCTGCAAAGGTAAGTCTTCTCTTCTATGAGCTCGGTTTCAGCTGGGTTTCGAGTTCTTGACCGAAGTTCTTGGTGTTTAGTGTTTTTTTTGGGATTCAAGAGCTGAATCGAAGGTGGGTTTCGGACGGGAAGAGTGTTGCTCAAAGGTTTCTCAATGTGAGTTTCTAGAACCCCTCTTTTACTAATTTTCAACTTGTTTGGGGCTATTATGCATACTAAGTAAACACTTTGAAAGTAACCGTGGGTTTACAGCCTTATGTTCAAATGATGTATGTATGTATGTATGTTTTAGTGTTGATTATGGGTTGGTGATGATCTTTAGCATGCTTAGATGGCCTTAGTATGTTAGATCTGTGCTTAGGTATCATTAGAATGATAATCGGATGATGTTGATAACATAGAAAATATTTCAGAATGTTCTGATGAACATGAACAGTGGTCCATGTGCCCAAAGGTGGTCCATGGACCCAGCATGAGTGACCAGACGCCTAAGTGTTGGCCATGCGCCCAAGTGTTGGCCATGCGCCTAAACAGTGGCCCATGCGCCTAAGTGTTGGCCATGCGCCCAAGTATTGGCCATGCGCCTAAACAGTGGCCCATGCGCCTAAGTGTTGGCCATGCGCCCAAGTGTTGGCCATGCGCCAAAATAGTACCCGTGCGCCCAAGTGCCAAAACGGCTAAGTGTTGGTAATGCGCCTGAACATGTGCCATGCGCCTGCATAGTGGCAAAGCGCCTAAACAGGGCAGAAACGCCCAAATAGTGCCCATGCGCCCAGACTATTTTACACTTAGAATTTTTATACTCATGCGCTTGGAAGGTCCCATGCGCCCAATTTGGACTTGAGGTTTTTTAAGTGGTTCTTAAGGGGTAATATGGGGAGATAGGCCTGGTTATGATATGATGGCTTATGTTTGATGTGTGTTATGTATGTATGATGTGCCTGTATGGTGATGGTGTATGTTTATGTTTATGTTTATGTTCCTTATTATGTATGTATGTCTTCCTTTGGCTTTGCGTTGAACGTTAATGAATGTAATGAAAGTATTATGTAAAGTAAAGTGGAAGATAATGAAAAAGGGAACATAATGAAATGAATGCATGCACTAATGAATGATTGAGAATGTGAGAGGCTTGCAAGTGAAGTATAGTGAAGTGCACGGCTCTAAATGCCTTAAGCTCAACCGCGTGAGGTTCAGCTAATCCTAAAGTATGCACGCAAGGGTTCCAGTCTTTGTGACTGACCTTCAGTGGTGTTACCCAGTTCGATGGGGGTGCTGTTACCCATTTCGGTGGGGGTGTTGTTACCCATTTCGATAGGGGTGTTGTTACCCATTTCGATGGGGGTGTTGTTACCCATTTCGATGGGGGTGTTGTTACCCATTTCGATGGGGGTTTGTTACCATAATTTTGGGGGTGAATATATGATGGTTACCCGAGTTACGTATAACTTCGGGGGTGTGGTATAAAGCCAAGCATATGTATGAGGTGAGCAACTTTGTGTTGCAATAGACTCGGATAGAGATCAATCCCTGTGATTGACTCATATGGGATCTTTGTCGCGTATCCCGGTGCTGTATTAGGCTTCGGACATGAGTCGAGGTTTTTAGCAGGCCCCGGCACAGCATCAGCTTTCGAGCATGAGTCGGGGGTATTGCATGAGACAAGATTAGAGTAATAAAGAGTAATGAACGAAAGGTAATGTATGAAAGAACGAAGTATGAAATGAATGTTAATGAATTATCGTAATAATGTACTGAACAGGATCCTTGTCATTCGACCTCAGTAATCGTGGTTGAGTGCCACGAAGAGGGTAAAGTCTGACTGGATCTAGAAAGAGAAGTGAACAATAATGTAACACGTTGAATGAACGGAAGTTAATGAACGTAGTGGCGAAGATAATAATGATATTATCTGTATGTACGTATGATGTATGATCGCGAACGATTGTAAAGTATAGTATGCTTTTGAAAGAAAAGTAAAGAACGGTTTTAACGAAAGTAACGTATTTTATTATAAAACTAGAACTCACTCAGTGTCGCTGACTTTTGTATGCATGATAGTTGGCAGGTATTTATTGATGTTGAAGTGTTGCAGGCATGGATGCATAAGCTACTGGGAGCATTTTGAGGCTGTCATCCGTATTTTAACATGTCTTTGTATTTTGTGATGAAAACAAATATTGTAAATGACATGTTTTTAGTTATTAATGAAAGATTTAAATTCCACTACAAAATAAATATACATTTTAAAATGTTTTATATGCAATGAATGAACAACTGTGAGGTGCTCAGGAACGGGGCCTTACAGTGATAACAATCATAATCACCTTAATCAATAGGATTCATAACAATCAACATACACCATAATGATCAATTCTCAAACATGATTCTCTAATCATTTATCATACTCCATCTTCATGTATAGTCGTCAAGAACCTAATTTCTCTAAATGATTAATCATGCATCCATACAACTCAATCAACACATTCTTTAAATTAGACATCATCAATGAACATTCTAACATGATCCTAACATCATAAACATGCCCAATTCATAATATCTAATGATTTACAAAAATAAAGTTTCCTTTATAGGAAAGTAACACCCAAAAGCAATCTAACATCCATTTCATCACAAATTCATCAACTTTATACCTAATCAACTTTATAACATTCATCTAATCATGATAATCATTATCAATTCATCATAATTTTCAAACATCATACATAAAAGCTTCTACTTATAGTAAGGTATGAACAAACACTAGATTTTTTAAGTTTTCTTACATAATTCTTGTAAACCAACATCCAAACAATGTATATGACATCATATAATCATTAACATATAAATTCGAAGAAGAAAATGTTTTCTCTTAAGACAATGTGTGAAATTCATAATAAAATCATGGATTTCTTGTATAATCAACATAATCTAACATTCATACAACATAGCTAACATCATATTATCATCTAACAATCATCATTTCATCTTTTCATCACCCATTTACGAATTAGGGTTCATCAAGAACAAAAGCCATGAAAAACATGATAAAGTCTAACCTTTAGGTGTGTTTAGATGATGATTAGCACTTGAAAGCAACTTGTAACACTTGAAACCAATTCAAATTCAAATGTTGATGCTTGTTCTTAATCAAAATCACAAGGTGAGAGTGTTCGGGAGGGGTTGTGGCTGAATTGGTGGGTTTGGGGGCTAGGGTTTTGTTAATTTTGGTAATATTTAGTTTAATGGTAATTACAAAATAAACCCCATTGGTTATATTTTATAAAACTGTTATTTTAACACTTTTTAAAAGATTTTAGCTACAAATAAAATATCATTAATCAATAATAATAATCATATGCATTTTCAATAAGTCACAAAACACAAGAAATATATATTACACGTAGTCATGTTGTCACATAAACTTCACAAAATAATACTTAAAACTCACAAATCACATAACCACAACTAATAATCAACAATATTAATTAGATTATTATTTGTTTATTTTATATAATTGTTATTAAGTCATCGACGTTCCACGACAACTAGTGTGTGCTCATGACATGTGTATGCAAGACCTAACGGAACTAACGGAGTTTTGTAACGAAAAATTACCGGATGTCACATTATCCCCATGTTGAAAGAATTTTCGTCTTAAAAATTGAGTTACATCATTGGTTTACTGTATTAGCATACCAAATCAAGTGAGTTGTCACTTCATCCCCTTGTTGAAAGAAATTTACTCCCAAAATTTAACCATTACCTTCCCCAGCTGTCACTGTCGTTTTGAACAAACGAGGATACTTAAGCTTCATCTGATCCTCACATTCCCATGTGAATTTCGGTCCACATCTCGAGTTCTAACGAACTTTGATTATAGGTATCATGCTTTGCTTGAGAGTTTTGACTTCATGATGTATTACTTCTACCGACTCCTTAACAAAACGCAATTGCTCATCTACTTGTACTTTCTCGAGTGGTACAACCTAAGTTTCATCCAATAAATGCTTTTTCAGATTTGAGAAGTGAAATACATTATGAACACCGCTTAGTGAATATGGCATGTCTAATCGATACGCCATTGGACCTGTTCTTTCAAGAATCTGAAATGGTCCACCATATCTTGAATTAAGCTTGCCTCTTTTGCCAAATCGAATGACACCTTTCCATGGTGAGACCTTCAATAAAACATTTTCACCGACCTTAAAGACCAAAGGTTTTTATCGCTTATCAACATAGCTCTTTTATCTATCTCGCGCTGTAGCCATTTGGTTCTGTATCTGCATGATTTTCTTGGTAGTCTCATGCACAAATTCAAGGCCAGTCAGCTAACTATCACCAACTTCCGCCCAACAAACGGGTGATCAACACTTCTTCCCATACAACGCCTCAATGGTGTTGCCTTGATGCTAGTATGATAACTATTGTTGTACGACAACTCGACCAACGGTAGGTGAACTTCACAATTATTTCCGAAATCAATCACACAAGCTCGTAACATGTCTTCCAAAGTTTTAATAGTAGCTTGCTTTGCCCATCAATCCGTGAATGATAGGAAATTCTTATATCCAAATGCGTAACCAAAGATTTTTGTAATGACTGCCAGAATAATATGTGAAATGAGCATCACTATTAGAAATAATCGAGATCGGCACATCATGTATCGAAACTACCTCCTTTAGGTAAGTTAGGTTAACTTGTCCGTTTTATTAGTTTCCCTGATCACCAAGAAGTGAGCTGACTTAGTCAGTCGGTCCACAATCACTCATATCATGTCCTAACCACTAGGAGTCTTGGGTAACTTAGTATTGAAGTCCATAGAAATCTGATCCTACTTACACAAAGGAATTTCATGTTGTTGCAATAACCCAGATGGCTTCTGATGTTCCATTTTAACCTTAGAACATGTCAAACACATGCTCACATACATAGCTACATCTGCCTTCATATTAGGCCACCAATAGTGTGCCTTCAAGTCATGATACATTTTGTCACTACCAGGGTGTATATAATACTTAGACATATGTGTTTCACTCATAACCAAGTATCTTAGATTCTCATACAAAGGTACCCAAAGTCCATCCATGAAATACCGGATTCTATCGGATTTGACTTCCAACTGTTTGTCCATCCCACGTAAATATTCAGAGCCAACGTTTTCCATTTTCAAATTCCGTCTGAACTTCCTTGATTTGATCGGGCAAGTGAGTGCAAATCGTCAGTTGTAGAGCGCGCACTCGTCGGGGCTTAGCGGTCTCCTTTCTACTCAAGGTGTTGGCAACTACATTCACCTTACTAGGGTGATATTGATAGCACAATCGTAATCATTTAGTAATTCCACCCAGCCTCGTTGCCTCATGTTCAGCTCTTTTTGCTCAAAGATATGCTGAAGACTCTTGTGATCGGTGTAAATAGTGCATTTGGTACCATATAAGTAATGTCTCCAGATCTTCAAAGCAAAGACCACTGCACCTAACTCCAAGTCATGAGTAGTATAGCTCTTTTCATGCACTTTCAGTTATCGCGAGGCATGTGCCATGTTGCACCAAGACACACCAAGTCCTTGGATAGAAGCATCATAGTAAACCATAAAATCATCACTTCCTTCGGGTAATGCTAATATCATCGCGCTATAGAGTTTATGCTTCAACAACTGAAAAGCATCTTCTTGACTCTCACCCTATTTATAAGTCGTTCCTTCATGGGTCAAGGTTGTGAGAGGTTGAGCGATTTTAGAAAATCCCTCAATGAAATGTCAATAGTACCCTTTCAGTCCAAGAAATTGCCTTATCTCACTAGGCATCTTGGGTACCGACCAGTTCTTTATAGCCTCAATCTTTGCAGGATCCACATGTATTCACTTCTCGTTAACAATGTTACCCAAAAATTGTACTTCACAAATCCAAAAATCACAATTAGAAAACTTGGCGTAAAACTGTTTCTTTCTAAGTAGTTCCAAGATCAAACGTAGGTGCTTCTTGTGTTCTTCCTTGGTCTTAGAATAGATCAAGATGTCGTCGATAAACACAATTAAAAACTGATCAAGGTAGGGTTTGCACACACGATTCATGAGGTCCATGAATACTACTTGTACATTAGTCACCCAAATGGAATGACCAAGAATTCATAATGAGCATAATGAGTACGAAATGCGGTTTACGAGATGTCTTCTTATCGAACTCTCAGTTGGTTATAACTAGATCTCAAATCAATCTTTAAGTAATAGCTTGATCCCTAAAGTTGATCAAACAAGTCATCTATACGAGGCAAAAGGTATCGATTCTTGACTGTAACCTTTTTCAACTCTGGTAGTCGATACACATTTGGAATGTGCCATCTTTCTTCTTAACAAATAGAATAGGTGCTCCCCATGGTGATGAGCTTGATCGAATAAATCCTTTATCCAATAGCTCTTGAAGTTGTGTAGATATTTCATGCAGTTCGTTTGATATTAATCGATGAGGTGCTCTCGCAATCGGGGCTGCTCTAGGAGTCAAATCAATCTGAAACTCAACTTGACAATGAGGTGGTAGTGCAGGTAGATTATCAGGAAATACCTCTGGAAAGTCACAAACCGTTGGAATATCTTCTATCTTCTTTTCTTCTTGTTGCTTGTCAGTGAAAAGAGTTAATATAGCTAAGTGACCATTGTGTAGTCACTTTTGCGCCTGTAACGTCCCGTGTTATGAATAAAATAAAATATTTGAAACATATATTTAAATATTGTTAAATGAGTAGGTTCCAAGTTAAACGACTACTGAATTGTATGATGTCTAAATAAATGTTAAACAACTAGCTATGGTATAATAATAACCAAAATAATATAAAGGCACATATGTTCTCATAAAAAAATAATATAATAATAATAATAAATTAAATTAATAAAACAAGTAAAGGGATAAACATTCAATGTTATACACATGTAGGTGTTTTCCACGTTGATAGGAGTCCATGTGTTCAAAATTTAAGCTACCATATTTAGTTTTTTTTGTAAATGAAATGAATTTCTAATGTTAAAAAATGGAGAGGCGACAGAAGTAGTAACCGTACATATATACACACAATTGTGTTTAATCAAGAATTCATTCATACGAGTAGGATCTGGAATAGATTTGAGTAAGAAAATATTAAAGTCTTAGTATATTGAAGACAGTTTAAGCATAAGACAAAGGGTATATTTGTAAGGCCCCATTCCCGGGACGCTTACAGCTGGCCAATCATCGCTCATAAAACATATAATTACATTAACTTGAAATAAACGTTGCAGCAGAAACATTAAAAACAACATTTTCATTAAAAATGCGTTCGCAAAATAATACAACATTCGATACACAATTTCATTTGTTTGCATTACAATGAAAAAACACTAAACAAAAGAATGCCATCCAAAAATGCCAAATAGCTGCCCCGTGCCATCTCTTAGGACCGTTTTCGGTATGGAGTATTAACTGATTTATGTGTGTACCAACCAAATAGTGTAGAATCCTATTTGATTGGTGATCCAATCAGTGAGAAAGCAAGTATAATCAATCCAAGAATGAAACTAAACGTTAAGAACGATAGTAGGATGATTTACTGTGATCTATGAACTTGGAACAGGTGTTCTTGGGTCTCTGGACGGCTAGGGTACGATTTAGTGCGTAGGGATTCGAATTGTTACATTTTTCCACGAATTAAGTGGTATTTATAGGTTAGGGTTTTCCATTCGCGTGATTGAACCATTCACATGTTTCAGTCGTGCGATTGAAGCATGCGGTTGATCCATCCGCACGACTAAAGATTCAGTCGTGCGATTGAGTCAATCTCATGTTACAATCATGCGACTGATCCAGTCTCCTGGTTCAGTCGTGCGACTGGTTTATTAGCATGAAATATTCATGCATATGGTCCATTGGCATGAGAACTTCATACGATTAAGTTTAAGCATGTTTCTCAATCATTATTGACTAAGAACTATGTAAACAACCACAAACCTATATAATTAGTTCAATATGCGTTATCACATAATAATCAATGAAATATTAAACATTATAAGCATCACAAACATATTACATTTGATTCATACCCATTCTGTTACATATATGTAAGACATGAAAGACATTTTACATTAAGCTCACAAACTAGGTACACATGTATCTACACCATCCTCAACTATCGCACGTGATCATACATCGTACATACATCAAGGTAATAATTATTATCTTCATCATCGTTCGTTTAGTACATTTCGCACGTTCACACATATCGCACATATCGCAGGTATGGAGTGGTCACTGGGACAGACTCCCCCCTATGTGTGTGAACTCGTATGGGTTAGCCAAAATCACATGCTTTATGACACACAGTAATTAGGACATCACATGTATTAGAGCAGTCATCAAGACTGAACTCTGTGTATGGACCCTTATGAGTTAGTCAAAATCGCACGCTGTAGATAGATAGTAATTAGGAAATCACACGTATTGGAGTGGTCACTAGGACAGACTCCCCCTGTGTGTGTGTGTGTGAACTCTTATGGGTTAGCCAAAATCGCACGTTGTATGACACACAATAATTAGGAAATCGCACGTATTGGAGCAGTCACCGAGACTGAACTCTTACTGTGTGTATGAACTATAGATACATGTGTACCTAGTTTACGAGCTTAATGTAAAATGTCTTCATGTCTTACGTATATGTAATTGAATGGGTATTAATGAAATATAATGTGTGGTTGATGCTTACATGTTTAATATTTCATTGTTTATTGTGTGATGACTTATAATGAACTAACTATATAGGTTTGTGGTTGTTTACATAATCGTGTGATGACTTATAATGACTTATAATGGGTGAGAAACATGATCAAACTTAATCGTGTGAGATTCTCATGCGAATGGACCATATGCATGAATACTTCATGCTAATGGACCAGTCGCATGACTAAACCAGGAGACTGGATCAGTCGCACGATTGAGACATAAGATTGACTCAGTCACACGACTGGACCTTCAGTCGTGCGGATGGGTCAACCGCATGCTTCAGTCTCACGACTGAACAATGCTAATGGTTCAGTCGTATGAATGGAAACCCCTAACCTATAAATACCACCTAATTCGTGGAAAAACTTAATAATTCGAATACCTACGCACATAATCGTACCCTAGCCATCCAGAGACTCAAGAAAACCTGTTCCAAGTTCATAGATCACAGTTGATCGTGTTCTAATCATTCATAACATTTCATTAATCGTTAAATTGATCTTAACTGTGTTCTCCTTGATTGGATCGCCAATAAAATAGGATTCCGCACTATTTGAGTTGGTATACGCGTAGACTCAGTTAGTACTCCGTATGTACACGGTCCTAACAAGTGGTATCAGAGCTTTGGCTCTTGATTTTGCGTGTGATTCAATTGTTTTCGGTGTAAATCTCACGTTTTTCATTCAAAAACACCATCTTTTTGAGTAAAACAGTGTTTTCAGTGTCTCCAGATCTAAAAGTTCACGTTTTTTGGCTTATGGCAGATTAGGGTTGTGAAAAATCATATTTTTGTGTCAAAGTACCAAATTCTTCGAATTTTCAAATCCAGTAGCCTCAGTCGCATGATTGGCTCAATCACACGACTGAACTCAATCACACCTCCCATACGCACGATTGAACTCAGTCGCCCATCCAATCGTACGACTGAACACCCCATTTAGATTGTTCATCCGCACTTGCTCAATCGCATGATTGACTCATCCACATTGGTTCAATCGCACGATTGATTCATCCGCATTAGTCCATCCGCGCTATTGACCCAATCGCATCTCTCCATTCGCACCGATGAAACAGTTTTGTTCTAACTCTCAAAGTATAAAGAATGGAAGATCAGTACTTGGCGTTTACTGCAGGTAGGGACTCGCGTATCCAGAACCTGTTACTTATGGAAAATGAGATTGGAAATCACAATAAGCCACCTAAGCTTATCACGTTAGACGATTACCCACAATGGAAGCAAAGGTTCGAAATTAATCTAAATGGTGTTGATCCCAATCTTTGGGAATCAATCGAGACCGATATATATGAATCAAACGATACGAAGTTGAAGACTGAGAATCTCGAGAATATCACTGTGGAGGTTGCAAAGGAGCATATGGACCTCTTAGCTGTAGTTGTTCATTCCTATGATGGTCTGGTTGCATGAAAGATCAAGAATTGCCATCTGGCTGATGAGGATTACGAGCAGGTGATGAGAATGAATTGAAAAGAATGGACATTATGTGGGCGTTGGCAAGTGCTTTTCATAGATCCAAGAAGTTCGTGAAGAAAACTTGATAGAACTTGATAGCCACAAAGGATACCACTTTTGGTTTCGATAAAACCAAAGTTACCTGTTTTAACTGTGGAGAAAAGGGGCACTTTAAACGTGAATATGTGAAGCCCAAGAAGACATGTAACAGTAATCCTTTCTCATCATTCAACAGTAAAGACAAACCCTCAAGTGAAGCTGCATCATCAAGCAAAGATCCTAAGGCTTTGACTGCACAAGATGACGAAGGTCAAGATTGGACCTTTCGTTTTGTATCCCTGGGTGAGTCAAACATTGCAAATGTTGAGGTTTTGGATGATGACACTGCAAGTGAAGGTGATATAGTAGTTGAACTAGTAATGTCAGATCATGAAGATACTGCTAATGTGATCACTCACCTGAATGAAGAGGATCTTAGAACTATATGTTCAGAATCACCAGCACCCGAACAGTCAAACTCTACGTTGATGGCTGATTCAACCAAACCTTCTCAGGTAAGTACCACATACTAACTTTTTTTATAATCATGCTTGTAATGAATGTAATAAATTTAGAGAAATCATAGATTCAAAATTTTCTAGGTTATTAGATCACAATGATAGCTTAGTAAATGACTTACAACTGTGCATAGAGGCTAACCGGATTTTAAAACAAAATGAGCACAGTTATAAAGAGAAAATAGAGCTTTTAAATAAATAACTAAGCGAAACCAAAGTTGTTGCTTTTAACCAAGCAAATGCCATAAAGTTCTATTTAAACTCCCTAGAAACAACTAAGAAAGAAAAAGCAGTTTTGGATGTCGAAGTAAACTCATTAAAACAAAAACTGCACAGTTGGACAAGTTCTTCTCATATTGTCCAACACTTAGTGAGAGACCGAAACAATAGGGAGGGGTTAGGATACAAAGTGATTACACCACCACATGAGACAATGTTGAATGCCAAATGTTGACCAGTAAATAACAACCCTGTTAAGGATCATGTGGTGTCCACTCCTCTAGTTAGTGATCCAGATTCCACGTGCAAACCGATGGAATCTGTTACTAAATAGACGGAGGCCACTTTAAAGTCTGAAGGTAAAATGCCAATTGTTAATTTGGATGAAAAATTTGAGAAGGTTAAGGTAAAGTCGGGTTCAAACATGTCTAATCCTAAACCCAAAAAGACCAAACAAGTTAACCAACCTCGTGCACCATGTCTTAGTCCAAATAAACAAAAGGATAAAGATGTTCAAAATGTTCAAACAATGAATTTTGTTAAAGAAGCTAAAACATCTAAATAATAAGTGTCAAAACCCAAACAAACTAAAGTTACACATGTGTCATACACTTCCCCACAGAAATAGTTCCACCAACGTATAGAAAGTAGATCATGCTACAATGTGGAAAGTATGGACACATGACGTCTCATTGTCCTTACTATCATACACCAAGGAAGAAAGTTGAACTTCATGACACTAAACCAAGGTCTTCTAAAAGGATTTCTATCACTCCACCAAAGAGGATTAGTGAACATAAAGTTCAAACTATAAGCCCATCGTCTGTTTATCACAAACAGGCCTTACACAAAACTGGCTTATGGAAGGAAAAATCAAGTATAATGTCTGATAATGAGAACAAGAAGAAAATAGATCTGCCCTCACCCTCAAACGGATAGTGGGTAGAATTTATGATGTGTGATGCATCTGGGTCCCCCAAGCCACTTAGGCTTGGGTCCCTAACCTAAACTAATCATTTCCTTTAAATGTGCAGGGTGTCCGCTATAGTGCTTCTACAAATACATAGATGTTGATAGCAGAGCATCAAGGCACATGACTGGGAACCTGTCTCTCTTGTCAAATGTCAAACAAATTAAAGGAGGACACGTTTCATTTGTTCGAACTAAAGGAGGTTACATCACAGCTCAAGGGGAAGTGGGAAACCAGAAAGTGAAGTTTAATAAGATAGTCTTTGACAACAAGAAGTGCTATGTGTTGAAGAAGGATTAGGTAATCCCGGAGGACCAAGTCTTAATTTCAGCTTCAAGATATAATATTTATATGTCTTGGATCTATCAATGGCCTCCATAACTGATCATCAAGTACAATGCTTCTTCTCAAAGGCAATAGAGAAGGACTCCATCTCCTGGCATAGGAGAATAGGACACATAAATCCCCAGAAGATGAATAACTTGATCTAGAATGATCTAGTGCGATGAGTAAACGTTAAAAACTTCCAATTACCGGATTCTGTGTCACTTGTAAGAAAGGAAAATAGACCAAGAAGGCTTATAAGGCTAAGAAAGTTAATTCCATTGAGTTACCTCTTGAGCTTCTTCACATGGATCTGTTTGGTCCAGTTAGTACAAGGAGCATTGCCGGTGAGTTGTACTACTATGTAGTTACGGAAGATTACTCAAGATTCTCTTGGGTGATGTTTCTGAAATCCAAATCAGAGACATTTGAATCATTCAAAGAGCTGGTAACTACATTGGAGTCACTCTACAAGCTAAAGGTACGAGAAGTTTGCTCAGACAACGGTACGGAGTTCAAGAACCAATGGATGGAGGCATTCTGCAAAGAAAAAGGAAATGTGCACCAGTTCACATCTGTCTACACTCCTCAAATGAATGGAGTTGCAGAGAGAAAAAATCATAGCTTGATAGAGATAGCCTGGACGATGCTAGCATACTCGAAACTGCCTATTCAATTCTGGAATGAGGTAGTTGCCAATGCATGTTACACCCTAAATCAAGTCCTGGTGGTCAAGCGTCATGGTAAAACGTGTTATAAGTTACTGCAATGACGTAAACCTAATCTTGAGTATCTCGAACCGTTTGGAGCACCATGTACTCTTCTAAAGAAAACTCAGTTAGGGAAGTTCAGCGAGAAGGTTGAAGAAGGAATTTTTCTAGGATACAACATACCGAATAAGAGAGTTTACAACAACTCAACGTGTCAAGTAGAGGTGTGGTGCAACATTGACGTTCAGAGATACGCCACCCCCTGCTGGCAAAGGACTCACATTCTTCTTCGATTATGATGGATTCTTTAAGTCCTTTAACATCCTTCTCTCCCCTCCTGAAGATGAGTTAGCAACCAAAATGATGTATAATGTCTTAAACACACCATCACAAGACTCAACAACATTAGGTTCACTAGGTGAGTCTTCCAGCCATTCAGGGGGAGCACTGGAGTAAGTGACTCTTCCTCTGATGATGAAGACATGGAGAACGATCAGGTGGATCAGGAGGAACAGGTTCCTACTACTGCAAGTACACAAGCATCTGATGTTGATGCCTTTGACACTTCGGAACCTCACACTCCCACTGCCTCAGATACCAAACCTGTTGTTCACAATCTGGATAATGAGGTAGTGGTTCCCACCACTCCTGGATCACGCTTAAATATTTATCATCCTCTAGACAATGTCATTGGGGATGTAAGATCAGGAGTTCAGACAAGAAATCAGCTATACTTGGCTGATTATGCCTCAGTGATGGAAAAGGGGTATCTTCACGATGGTGCGTATCGTTGTTTCTTGTCTCAATTTGAACCAAAATATGTCAGTGAAGCCCTAAACAACGAGGCATGGGTGAGTGCCATGCAAGAAAAACTTCTTCAATTCAAGAAATTAGGTGTATGGACACTGGTGGATAGACCTAAAGGTGCTAAGGTCATTGGCACCAAATGGGTCTTGAAATGCAAGAACGATGACCAATGGGTCATAATCAAAAACAAGGCTCGACTTGTAGTTCAAGGATTTCGACAAGTCGAGGTATTGCTTACAATGAAGTCTTTGCACCTGTGGCGAGAATGGAATCAATCCGTATCTTCCTAGCCTATGCCTCTTACATGAAGATTAAAGTTTATCAACTGGATGTAAAGAGTGCATTTCTTCATGGTGAAATCCGGGAGACAGTGTACATCAATCAACCCGAAGGATTTGAGGATCCGTATCATCAGGACAGAGTTTACAAACTAGACAAGGCTCTCTACGGGCTCCACCAAGCCCCAAGAGCATGGTATGAAAAACTCTCAACTCATCTTGTGAAACAAGACTTTCGCAGAGGAGTAATTGATTGTACACTGTTCATCAAAGAAAAGGATGGTGACTTACTGCTAGTTCAAATCTATGTTGATGACATAATCTTTAGCTCCAAGAACAAGGAACTATGTAAAGAATTTGAAGCAGTAATAAAAGATGAATTTGAGATGAGTGTCATGGGAGAGATGAAGTTCTTTCTCGGATTACAGGTGGATCAGACACCAAAGGGCATATTTCTACATCAGACCAAGTATGTAGGTGATATCCTAAGTCGGTTCGATATGGAGAATGCTTCGGCAACCGGGACTCCACTTGCTACAAACCACAACGTAGCACCCGACAAAAATGGTGATCTGGTGGATGCCACCATGTACCGAGGAATGATCGGATCCCTCATGTACCTCACTGCCTCTAGACCTGATATCATGTACGCGACGTTTCTTTGCTCCAGATATCAGGCAAAACCGAAAGTCAACCATCTCATAGGCGTCATAAGGATATTTCGTTATCTGAAGGGTACACCAACACTTGGGTTGTGGTATCCTCATGATGATGATTTTGAGCTTACAACGTATAGTGACTCGGATTATGGCGGCTGCAAAATGAACTATAAATCCACATCAGCAGGATGTCAATTTTTTAGGAGAAGATTAGTCACGTGGTAGTGTAAGAAGTAGACATCAGTTGCTCTGTCAACTTGTGAAGTTGAATACGTTGCTGCTGCAAGCTGCTGTTCACAAATCATTTGGATTCAACAGCAAGCGGGACTACGATTTGAAATTCTCTAACAATCCTATATTTGTTGATAATTCTGCTGCTATAGCCGTAACTAAAAATCCAGTCCAACATCCTAAGACCAAACACATCGGATTTAAATATCACTTATACGTTATTGTTTTGAAAAGAATTTAATCGATGTTGTTAAAATTAATATGGACTTTCAACGCGCTGACCGCTACACAAAAGCTTTTGATAAACCAAGATTTTTATATCTGTTAGACGTCAACGGCGTTAAAAACAAAAGTGAAGTAATTCGAGACGATGATAGTGTATAGTCCGATGAGTAGACTTATTTTTTTATTTTTTATTTTTTATTTTTTATTTTCTTTTATTTTAGTTTATTTATTCGCCTATTAAAATTCTAAATGCAAAAACATTTTCAGTTTTAGAATTTTAGGGGGAGAATAGGTTAAATTAGTAGTAAATTAGTTGTTTTAATTTCAGTACTTAAAAAACGAGGGAGGATGATAGTCTAGCTAATAGAAATGAGATCGTATCTGTGATAATGATTCAGTGTTTATGGAAAATGATAGTACACAGGAACAAAGAGTTTGGAACTTTAAAAGAATGTAATATATTAAGATGCAAAATTCAAAGTATACGTCTGAGAAATCTAAGCAACATAAACGGAAAAATGATAGTAAAACTAGCTGCTACTAAGGTAACATGGAGAAAGTAGACCTAGAGGTTGCTAGACCACTACATGATATGTCGGTAGATTCAACACAATAGATGATAAGACCTAATTGGTGATTTCAAGCTCAAACTAAATTGTTTAACAAGCTGTGGGTTATCATCTTATCCCTAGTTAACAGAATCAACGAAGTTCCAATAAGGGGTGACGAGCAAAATAAACGCTACAAATGTGTGCGGATGACCATAAAAATGAGCAAAGCACATGAAAAATGCAAAAAGCAATCAAGCTAATAACCCATGTTGTTGGTGCGATCTGTGAAAAATAATATAATTGCTCAAACAAGAAGATAGGTTGTTTGCCTCTCTGATGTGCGGTGGCACTGACTTGAGGATAAGCATAACCTAAATATTCTAGAATTTATTGTTGTTTGCGCCTCTCTGCTATGCGGTGGCAATGACCTGGGGCTTAGCATCTCTTTGAAAGCTCTAGAATAGTTTCTTCTTGTAAACTACCCGTAGACCGCTCAAAAATCTCCTGAGGAACGTTGGTTACCATATAAGCATGGGATCCACAAATGCTTGTTGAAATAATCAAACCTTAAATCATCACCAATGTGTGTCAAAAATCTGTGTATGGATTTAAATGGACAAGTATACTCACAATCATCGTGGCTGGAATTCTTGAAAGTCCAAATCATTATGTGTATCTTACAGCACTAGTATGATTTCCTAAACTTGCTAATGAATCTCGATGAAAAACCAGAATCTAGCATCAAAAGGCTTTGGTAAAATGTCCCAAATGATTTGATAAACCTATATGATTCCATAATGAATCGTTCCGGTTACGATCAAAGTAACTTGACGCTATACTATCCAAGAAGAAAAATCTGGTAGATACTTATCTTAGGATTTCAACCTCACACAAAAATCCAGAAATATGTTTTTAGTTTTTTTTTATGTCTAGGTGTTTAATTTAGTTAATTTCAGTTAATTTAGTAGGTAAATATCGGACTACGCATCGGAAGTCAATCTGGGATTCACTCACTAAAAAGGTCACGTCTGAGGTGACCAATGGGGTTTTCGATCAAATGTAAAAGGGACACGTCTAAGGTGACAAACTGCTTTGTTATTAAACGGCTCACGTATGAGGTGATCAACAGTTTTCTAAGTTAAATGGTCATGTTTGAGATGATCAATGGTCAAAAATGTCTTATGCATAAGTAAAAGGTTTTTAAAGTGAATAATGTCAAATTAACAAGTCAGATTCATTTGCATGAATGGGGCATGAGTATGACCCATTCGCACGATTGGATCATGAGTATGAACCAATCGCACGAATGGAGGTGATCGACTTAACCAGTCATACGACTGAACCCCAGTCGCACGACGAGATGTGACCGACTGAGCCAGTCGCACGACTGAGACCCATTCGCTAGAATGAAGCGTTGAATGGATCCATCGCCCGACTGAAGACAGAAGTACTACAAATAGGGCTAAAGTCGGTTGCACAGCTCCATCACCCCTCAATCGCCCTAAAATTGCCTGATAGTAGCGAGACTCTGCCAAAATTTGATTGAATTGATTTCCCTTCACCATTGTGATACTAACGAGTTGTTATATCTTCTGCAGGTAATAAACGATCCAAATCACACAAAATGCACCGTGAAATCTAACCCTAACATGCCTAAACTATTTAAAATAGAGAAATAAGTCATAATTAACTAACAGAACATATAACGTGCAAATTGGTTAAAATGAAGACTTAATGCGACAATTAGGGTTCCTGAAACACAACGTCTAACATCAAGTCTTCACCTAGATTCGTGGTTAGAGTGTCGAACAGAGAGTTATGCGACTGGATACCCCGAATGAACTTCAATCGGACGATTGAACTGGGCGAATGACTCAATCGACCGAATGAATAGGGCGTATGAGCATCAATCGCCCGATTGAACTCATCAGTATGCTCAGTCACCCAATTGAACTCAGCCACATGCTCAATCGCCCTACTAAACTCAGTCGTATGGTTCAATCGTATGATTGAACCAGACTAATTTCAAAACAGTTTAAGGGTCAATAGTTTTTTTATGGACAAATCTAATGTTTATGTGTCGTGTGCTATAGAAACATGGCAGAGAATGGATCATCAACACAAAGCACACATTTGTGCTCATCTGGATGCCACCACCAGGAATGTTGTAGATTTTGTTGACATCATTGCATTTCTGAGGAGATCAAGGATCTACAAAGCTATATCTATACCATGCACACCCTACCGGTCTATACAGCAGGCCTTCTGGGAAGGTGCATGAGTTGACAGATCCACTGAGCCTTACAGTATACGCAGCATGATTTTTGGGCAAGAGATAGAGGTAACAGCACCAGACCTTCGACGAGTTCTGGACCTGGGTGATGATGCTGCTCACCCAACCAGGTTACACCCCTTGACTGTTCGGGGATGCTTTCTCAGGATGAAGTACTCTGGGGACATCAACGCAGGGGTGCTGAACCACAAGTAACCTGTGTCCCCAGCTTAAGTACTTAGCACACGTCATTCTCAAGTGCATTGCATCAAGGAGGGGTGGATTCGATGACCTCTCTGACCAAATCTAGAATGCCTACGTGGCACTGGTACTAAACCACCCCTTCAGCTTCTCCAATATGATCTTCACATACATGATCGCGAACCTTGATGCTAAAGGGAAAAAGAGCTTCTGTATGTACCCACGGTTCTTACAGCTAATTATAGATGAGAAACTTCCTCTATGACCCAAGGAGAAGGACGACACAGTGATGTTAGAGGTGATGGATGATACCACCCTAGGACGGATGAAGGTATACAGGGGAAAACAGGTGAAGCTCCCTGTAAGGAGGTTGTTTGGGCATTTGGCCCGAGAGGACTACGTGGTGCCGGGGAAGAGCAAATGGCGTCACGATGATAGTGACTCAGACTCTGAGCCGATTGTGCTCCCATCTGACGATTTAGATGATGATGACAGTGGTGATGGTGAAGATACTGGCCCCACCTAAACTAGGGTCACTACCACAGATGCTACATCTCCACCATCCACCAACGGAGGAGTTGATACGGCAGGATTCCATCAGGACTTCCGTCCTGATGAGGAGGAGGAGACTGATGAGGAGCCGTTATTTCGGACGGTGGGCAGTAGGGTGGTTCCACCGAGCGAGGGATTAAGGCGGTAGGTGGACGTCAAGGTGAGTCTGGGGAGGCTGCTACTGATTCATCTTACACCCCAGACCCGCCCAGCAGCCAAGGGGGAGCCATTGTGTCCAAGGGCTTGAGGAGAAAGAGGATGGCTCAACCCTACGGCATGAAGGGGAAGAGGCCAAGGTTCATATTGACTACATCTACTCCACTGCCACTACACCACCACCACATCCACATCTACCACTGCTACGACCACCACCACTCCACTACCACACTCCCATCCACCACCACTACAGCCTACCCTTCACCTCCCACTCATATACCACCACCCATATTCACCACAGCCACCACCCACACCACCAGCCACCAAGTCGGACCATCATCCTACCTGACATTCACCACATGACCATCTCTACCCCCTATTAGGGTAGAGGAACAGCTGTAGCACTTAACCGTATGGTGCTAAAGTTTTTGGCTGTTGATGAAGAGAAGGCTACCCAACTACGTCAGCTTATGGAGCTAAACGCTACCCAAGCACAGCAGATCTCACAGCAAGCATAGCAAATTACCCAACTCCAGGAGCATAACATCCAATCAGCAAAGAGAATAAAGGAGTTGGAGGCATCTAACAAGACCATCATGCTCAAATTAAGGGGATCCAAAGATGAGCCCCTCAAGATTAGAGAAAGAGATGATGATGATGATGATGATGATGATGATGATGGATGATGATGATGATGATGATGATGATGATGATGATGATGATAATGATGATGATGAAGATGATGATGAGGATGACGATAGTGATGATGATGAGGCCAATGAAGATGACGAGACAAAGGGAAGGCAGAATGATGATGATGACAAAAAAGGAGATGCAGGTGCATCTGCCTCAGCTCAGGGACAAGAGAGACGTACAAAGAGAAATCAAGACCAAGGAGCCTCATCTTCTGCTCCATCTGCTGAGAAGCCAACTATTCAAGGCAAAAGTAATGATTAGATATTTATATATTTGAAAGATATTATACTTGAATCATGTATTAAAATTATGTACTTAATGTTTATGTATCTTTATCAAATGTTTGATTGTCTTGATAAATTACTAATTATTAATGTATTTACATGTTTAAATCAAGCAGATCAATCATCTCAGCAAGATGAGTATGATGTTACTCCCCTTCAGCAAATCAAGTCTTAACTTACAATGATTCTTGATTTGCAAGGGTAGTCAGAAGGTCTGTAAGCTATACTCCTGAAGAAGGAGAAATCATTCATGACCTTACTGATGAACAGTTTGCTAAGATGTCCCGACTCAACCTGGACGAGATTGTCAAGGATGCTCCTACTTTTGAAGTTACAAGTGACGATGAGCTCAATAACATAGATGAAATTGAGATCGGGACGTCACTGCTGACCATTATCCAGAGTATGCTGACAGAGAGGGAAATATAGTCCCCAATCTGGGTTATACTCTCATTAGTGATACATTTGACAGGCTGGATCAGATGGAGAAAGAGTTCGAGAAGAATGAGGGTCAAGCCCAAGCCTCCGACGCCGATTTTGACATCAAAAAGGCTGAATGGGCGGCCTGTTTTACTGAGATCCGAGCCATGTGCACTGCATAAAAGCCCAATGTCTACACCAAGCTATACAAAGTCAAGAAACAGTTAAAGGTGTCAGGCAAGATCATCACATGGGCTTATTTTGAGGATCTGAATGTATATGCAGTGAAGAGAGAAAAGGGCATAGAGTACTTTAGATTCCCACATGATCTAAAGACTCTCCCTGGTTTTGAGCTCAACCAGCTGGCACGCCTAAAGTTGCTATATGCTAATACGAAGAAAATGTTAGGCTGGTTTGAGGCTGCATTGAGGAAAGAGTACCACACCAGGTGGGTAAACTTCAGACCTCAACAACCGAAGAGGTACATCAGACGGTCTGAAGTTGATACCATTACTAGAAAGCCTAAGGTAGTGTTGAAGTGGAGTCATCCTCGTACAATGTCCAGAATCCCTCTAAGGGAAATGCCACAGGACTTCACTCCACACTTCAAGTGGTGGTACTATGATTGGAGAATAGGTGAAGCGGTCGTAGTCTGAAAAAAGGAGAGCCAAATGGATACAATCCGGGTATTTGACCCTATGTGGTTGACAAACTTGTTTGTTGATGATGTTTATACTCTATACAAGGGGCCACTATTCTATGATTCGCAGGATATTGTACAAGCCCTCCAGTTTCAGAATGTGATAAGGCTCTGTTTTGCATTTGAGATACATGTCGGAGCTACAAGAGAGGAGAAGTACAAGAAGTTTGAAGAGTTAATGAAGAATGTTAGACAATGATGTAAACTAGGTCCAAGGGGGAGTTTGTAGATACATGTGTACCTAGTTTAGGAGCTTAATGTAAAATGTCTTTCATGTCTTACATATATGTAATTGAATGGGTATGAATGAAATGTAATGTGTGGTTGATGCTTATCATGTTTAATATTTCATTGTTTATTGTGTGATGACTTATAATGAACGAACTATATAGGTTTGTGGTTGTTTACATAATTCTTAGTCAATAATGATTAAGAAACATGTTCAAACTTAATCGTGTGAGGTCTCATGCGAATGGACCATGCTAATGGATCATACGCAAGAATACTTCATACTAATGGACCGGTCGCACGACTGAACCAAGAGAATGGACCAGTCACACGATTGAGACATAAGATTGACTTAGCCGCACGACTGGACCCTCAGTAGTGCGAATGGTTCAACCGCATGCTTCAGTCGCACGACTGAACTAATGGTTCAGTCGTACGAATGGAAAACCCTAACCTATACTAATTCGTGGAAAAACTTAACAATTCGAATACCTACACACATAATCATACCCTAGCCGTCCAGAGACTCAAGAAAACCTGTTCCAAGTTCATAGATCACAGTTGATCATTTTCTTATCATTCCTAACGTTTCATTAATCGTTAGATTGATCTTAACTGTGTTCTCCCTGTTTGGATCGCCAATCAAATAGGATTCCACACTATTTGAGTTGGTATACGCGCAGAATCAATTAGTAGTCTGTACGTAAACGTTCCTAACATGAACCCTTATGAATTAGCCAAAATTGCACGCTGTAGATACACACACAGTTGAACTAACAACTCTCAATGAGTTGTGAACCTCCTTTCATATGCTTGCAAGACTTTTCATTCATTACGTTCAACTTTCATTATCTTAAATCTTTCACTTCGTTAAAATAATAATTTATGTTCATTAACAATATCACACCACGTAAAGTCACATCATAGTACGTAATAAGGAACATAACAGAACATAACATGCAATCATACATAAATCTTACATCATCATGCATCATCATACATCACATCACACATCGCCCACCACATCATCTATGACCTCAAAAGTCAACTTACATGAACCCCCGGGAACCTCCAAAGTCAAAACCTACATCTGCACTTTTCCCCGAAATTCAGAAATGAAACTAAGTCTTCATCCGCATTTCTTTTGTTCATCCCCATTTCTTTTGTCCATCCGTATTTCTTTTATTCATCCGCATTTATTTTATTCATATGCATTGCTTTTGTTCATCCGCATTTCTTTTGTCATCTGCATTTCTTTTGTTCATCCGTATTTCTTTTGTTCATCCGCATTTCTGTTGTTCATCCGCATTTCTTCCAGTCACACAACTTTCATCTGCATTTCCTCCAGCCGCACAACTTTCATCTGCATTTCCTCTTGCTCATCCGCATTAGCAAATGCGGATGAGTTATACTCAAAGGGTCATCCACATTAGGACACTTAAGCAGTTATTTATCGTTGGGCGTATGAGCTACTGTTTGGGCACATGAGCAGCCAAGGACACACTTAACATCATAATTCGGTCCTTAAACACCATCTATCAAGTTCTAACCTTAAATCTTACATTCTAATCCATAAAAACACAACCATAACACCATTAAACACATACATAGCCCAAAATCAAACCCCACCCGAAACATACACACATACGTACATACGGGTATAAAACCCAACTTTATAAAAATATTCATACATGCATTTCCATTCCTAAAATAGTTAAAAACTTGTAAACAGAGGGTTCTAGAACTCACCTTAGCAGCCTAATCAGGTAATACTTCCTTCAAACCCGTTACAAATCGAGTTCAAACACCTAAAACTCGCCAAACGCACACATCCGAACACACATAAACATTCATAAGCACACAACCGAGGCTAAGGCCAGTTGAGAACATCATAAACACATGAATTCTTACCTTGAATTCGAACTTTTCTGCTCTTGTTCTTCAAGATTCGAGAGTTTTCAGCTCTCTTTCTTTCTCTCTCTAAAATATCTGAATGTTATGAGCAAGTGAAAGAGATGGGCGGCCATCACCTTTTACACCCACTTTTTCAAACATTTTATCCTTTTGGATACTTTTTACCCTTCAGCTTGTGTAAAATATCTTTTCTTTCTTTTTCTTCACTTTATTCTTCTTTTCTTGTCTTTTATAAATAACCAGGTGTTACAAGTCCATCCCCCTTATTTAGGTTTCGTCCCCGAAACCTGTTATTTCTCAAACAATCACGGGTAATGCTGTCACATCTCTTCCTCTGTCTCCAATGTAGACTCAGATCCCTTCCTATACTTCCACTGTACATGCACAAGAGGAACCACTTTATTCATTAACCTCTTCTCTTTACGATACTCAAGAGATGCTAAAGCTATTGTGAATTCGTCTTTCTAAGTCGGAAAGAGGGATTTGGGCAAAGAGCAACTCGAAAGTACTTGACTTCAGTCCCAAGGAGCCTAAATACGTTGCTGTTGCTTGCTTTGCATGACTTCGCTTCGCTCCTTCTTTCAAAGACTGAAAAGACATCGTAGCCCACAGAGCGGTAACGGGCGGAAAGAGCTATGATAGGAGTCGATGCCTTTCTGTCCCATCTGAAAGAAAGGCTGAAAGCAAAAGGAGATCGCTTTCAACTAAGGATCAAGCCCAGGAGGAAGCAAGAGAGTTGTAGATTCATAGAATAGGAGAAGAGCCTTGACTTTCTATTATATTAGTCCAGCGCGCTAGCTGCAATCTTTCTAAAGCAATGCCTTCGCCATGTGAAATATGAATATAATATTAAGTAATAATAGGATGGCACTTTGAATTCGATATAAGAAATTTTGTTTTCAAAACATTAGATTATGTCTCCTTTCATAGCGCCTGCTTCCCGAAAAGATAGACTCCCTATCAAATCAGTCCTCGGAGAGATCCATCCAATGCAGACAGAGAGGGGAAAGAGAGGATCAGATGAATTGAATCATTTTGATTGGTTGCTGCATATAATTGAGCCGTTCATTTACCACGATATCCTCCAGTGGTACAATCATATCCTCGTCTGCTAAGCACTTTCTCAGATGAGATAGATGGAATGTCGGATGAATTCCACTTAACTCATCTGGTAAGTCCAATCTATAGGCCACATTTCCTACTATAGCAATGATTCGGAAAGGCCCTATGTATCTCGGGCTCAACTTGCCCCGCTTTCTGAACCGAATGATACCCTTCCAAGGTGAGACTTTCAACATGACTCTATCACCCACCTGGAACTCAATCGGTCTATGTCGTTTATCAGCATACGACTTCTGTCTATCTTTGGCTGCCTTCATAAAGGCTATGATCCTTTCTAGTTTCTTTATGGCTGATATCACCCCGACACATGGGTGTTCTACATCTCCTACCGTATAGCATCTCATAAGGAGGCATACTGATACTGGCATGATAAATGTTGTTATATGAGAACTCAGGTAACGGCAAGTGGTCATCCCAACTTCCTCCAAAATCAATGACACACGCTCGAAGCATATCCTCCAACGTCTGAATGGTTCTTTCTGACTGACCATCTGACTGGGGATGATAAGTCGTGCTAATGTGTAACCTCGTCCCCATAGTATCGTGGAATTTCTTCCAAAATTTGGATGTAAACTGAGTGTCATGATCAGGCACAATAGACACCGGTACACCATGACGAGTTACAATTTCTTAGATGAACAGATCTGCCAACCTCTTGGCTGAATATGTCTCGCGGATCGGTAGGAAGTGGGCACTCTTCATCAAACGATCAATTATCACCCATATGGCATCATACCCTCGTACGGTACGTGGTAGCTTCGTAATAAAGTCCATGGTGATATGTTCCCACTTCCACTCCGGTATATCCAAATATTGGATATTCTCGTACGGGGTTTGGGTGCTCGGCCTTCACTTGTAAACAAGTAAGGCATTTACTCACAAACTCCACCACATCACGCTTCATACCCAGCCACCAATAATTTTTCTTCATGTCTTGGTACATCTTTGTAGCACCGGGATGAATAGAGTACCGAGTCTTGTGAGCTTCATCCATAATCTTCACATGTAGATCACCAAAACGAGGAATCCACATCCGCCCAAATCGGGTCATAACACCAAGTGTGTTTTAACCCAATTCCGCGACCAGACCTCTCATTCTTTTGGAGTTAAGATGATCTTCTTTCAATGCCTCATCCTGAAACTCCTTAACTTGCTTCATCACATCCGAGGTCATGATCAACCGGTAAGCTTCACCCGAATCGGCTCGGGTCTCTCCTTTCAGCTAAGGGCATCCACCACCACGTTGGCTTTGTCTGGATGGTAATGGGTCTCACAATCATATTCTTTTATGAGCTCCAACCATCTCCTCTGCCTCATGTTCAGGTCCTTCTGCTCGAAGAAGTACTTCAAGCTCTTATGGTCGGTGAATATGGTGCACTTTGTACTATATAGGTAGTGCCTTCATATCTTTAACGCGAAGACCACAATTGCTAACTCCAAGTCATGAATAGGGTAATTAACCTCATGAACCTTTAACTGTCAGGATGCATAGGCTATAACTTTTCCCCTTTGCATCAACACACATCCTAACCCTGAGTAGGAAGCATCGGAATAAACCACCAAATCTTCGCTTCCATCAGGTAAATTGATACACATCCTCATACTACCATCCTTCTTTTTCACGATTAAGACCGATCACCCCAAGGAGAGATACTCGGTCTAATGAACCCCTTATCCAGAAACTCCTATAGTTGCTCCATCAACTCCTTCATCTCAGTCGGAGCCAACCGATACAGTTGCTTAGCAACAGGTTGGGAACCCTGTATCAACTCAATCTGGAACTCGATCTCGTAGTCAGGTGGCATTCCTGGTAAGTCTTCTGGGAACACGTCTAGGAAGTCACACACAACCAGTACTTTAGACAGTTGTGGTGTTGGCATATCCACATCCTTCACGTAGGCCAAGTAGGCACTACTCCCATGCCTCATGCACCTTCCCGTCACCGCCATCGAAACCACTTTCGGGATCTTTGTGACTCGATCACCATAAACTGTCACCGAACTCCCATCAGGCACTAACAGTCTAATCATCTTCTTGCGACACACAATGTTCGCCTCGTAGTCCGCCAACCAATCCATTCATAGGACTACATCAAAATCGCCTAAGGTCGTCACGAACGGTCTAACCAGAAACTTACGACCTTCTAATTCTATATCACAGCCTTCTATCTGCTCAGAATTCCTGGTAGACTTACCTATGGCAGTTTCTGCATCAAAGGGATATCTATATTCTTACTACTAACATGCAATTTAGCACAGAAAGCAGCATAAATAAAACTCTTACTAGCACCAGAATCAAATAACACTAAGGCTAAAGTTTGGTTTAATAGAAACGTACCTGACACAACATCAGGGTTAATCCTAGCCTCCTCCTGTGTCATCGTGAAGACCCTATACTCTCCCTCTACCCTTCAGTTCTAGTCGTCTTCCTTGCTCCAGAACTCTCTGCCCTTGGCTTCTTGTAGTCCCTACTTATGTGACCCCTTCCACCACAGTTATAACACTTTATCACCCTACAATCTCTTGCCAGAAGACTGGGCCTCCCACATTTGAAGCAGAGGTTTGATCCCCACCTACACTCTCCAGTATGCCCTTTAGCACACTTACCACACCTCCTCGTCTCCGCACCGGACGAAGCTACACGCCGGTCATCCTTCCCGGCAACCTTGTTGTTTGGAGTGTAACCCCCACGTTCAACCCATTTTCCGCTCCAATTCTGGTCGCTGCTACCCTTCTTGTTCACTTCAATCACGGTCCTCTCCTTCACCGCCCTAATTACCTCAATCACCATAGATGGCAGAGTCGTCTGCATAACTTGTTGAACTCCCTCAATAACAGCCTCTTTCAGTGTGGTCCTCAAACTAGCACTATCATTACCGCCTTCTAGGTGATGGATCTCGAGCTCTTCGAGTGCCATTTCAGTAGTCCTAGCCATGTTTCTCATGACACACGGTCCAGCACCACGTCCACCACAACCTTCACCTAACGAAACCTTTGGAGATCTACCACCGGTCGTCCTCAACACACACTAAAAGATTCTAACACTAACACGGTCATTCAAGGGAACAACTCAATTTATGTCAAGTATAGTAAGTCCCTAATTACAATGGCCAGTTGTGATTAGCTACTTACTTTACTCTTCATACCCTAAGCATTTTCTATCCTGACTACATCAGTATCTAAATCTACAAACAGCACATAAACCACATAACATGCGCACATAATACTGATTATCATTAAGAAAATACCTTATGGCACGTAGCCACTCGGACTGTCATCCTTTCCCCTTTCGTCCCATTTTCAAATTAAGTTAAGGTTTATTTTGAAAATTTACCCTTTTCACTTAAACTTTGGCTCTGATACCAACTTGTAAGGCCCCGTTCCCGGGACGCTTACAGCTGGCTAATCATCGCTCATAAAACATATAATTACATTAACTTGAAATAAATGTTGCAGCGGAAACATTAAAAACAACATTTTCATTAAAAATGATTTTGCAAAATAATACAACATTCGTTACACAATTTCATTTGTTCGCATTACAATGAAAAAACATTAAACAAAAGAATGCCATCCAAAAATGCCAAGTAGCTACCCCGTGCATTCCTCAGCAATGCTCACCTGACAACTGGAAAATGCATAAAAAGTCAGCTTTGCTGAGTGAGTTCTAGTTTTATAAAGACATTGCATTACCTTCCATTCGTTAAAATATTTTCATTACTATCGCACGTGATCACACATCATACATACATCAAGGTAATAATTATTATCTTCATCATCGTTCGTTTAGTACATTTCGCACATTCACACATATCACACATATCGCACATATCGCACGTATGGAGTGGTCACTAGGACAGACTCCCCCCTGTGCGTGTGAACTCTTATGGGTTAGCCAAAATTGCACGCTATATGACGCATAGTAATTACGAAATCGTACGTATTGGAGCAGACCGAGACTGAACTCTTAATGTGTGTATGAACCCTTATGAGTTAGCCAAAATCGCACGCTATAGATACACAGTAATTAGGAAATCACACGTATTAGAGTCATCACTTGGATAGACTCCCCCTGTGTGTGTATGAACTCTTATGGGTTAGCCAAAATTGCATGTTGTATGACACACAGTAATTAGGAAATCGCACGTATTAGAGCAGTCATCGAGACTGAACTCTTACTGTGTGTATGAACCCTTATGAGTTAGCCAAAATCGCATGCTGTAGATACACCCACAGTTGAACGAACAACTCTCAATGAGTTGTGAACCTCCTTTCATATGCTTGCAAGACTTTTCATTCATTATGTTCCACTTTTATTATCTTAAATCTTTCACTTCGTTAAGATAATACTTTACGTTCATTAACAATATCAAACCACGTAAAGTCATATCATAGTACGTAATAAGGAACATAACAGAAAATAACATGCAATCATACATAAATGTAACATCATCATGCATCATCATACATCACATCACACATCGCCCACCACATCATCTATGGCCTCAAAAGTCAACATACATGAACCCCCGGGAACCTCCAAAGTCAAAACCTACATCTACACTTTTCCCCAAATTCAGAAAATAAACTAAGTCTTCATCCGCATTTCTTTTGTTCATCCGCATTTCTTTTGTTCATCCATATTTCTTTTGTTTATCCGCATTTCTTTTGTTCATTTGCATTTTTTATGTTCATCCGCATTGATTTTGTTCATTCGCATTTCTTTTGTTCATCCACATTTCTTCCAGTCACACAACATTCAACCGCATTTCCTCCAGTCGCATAACTTTCATCCGAATTTCCTCGTATTAGCAAATGCGGATGAGTTAGACTCAGAGGGTCATCTGCATTAGGAACACTTAAGCAGTTATTTATGGTTGGGCATATGAGCTACTGTTTTGGCGCATGAGCAGCCTAGGACACACTTAACATCATAATTCGGTCCCCAAACACCATCTATCATGTTCTAAGCTTAAATCTTACATTCTAAGCCATAGAAACACAACCATAACAACACCAAACACATACATAGCCCAAAATCAAACCCCACCTGAAACATACACACGTACATACATACAGGTATAAAACCCAACTTTAGAAAATATTTATACATGCATTTCCAGCCCTAAAATAATTAAAAACATGTAAACAGGGTTTCTAGAACTCACCTTAGCAGCCTCTTCGGGTAATACTTTCTTCAAAACCCATTGCAAATCGAGTTCAAACACCTAAAACCTACCAAACACACACCCGAACACACACAAACATTCATAAGCACACAACCAAGGCTAAGACCAGTTGAGAACATCATAAACACATGAATTCTTACCTTGAATTCAAACTTTTCTGCTCTTGTTCTTCAAGATCCAATAGTTTTTAGCTCTCCTTCTTTCTCTCTGTAAAATATCCAAATGATATGAGCAAGAGAAAGAGATGGGCGGCCATCACCTTTTACACCCACTTTTTCAAACATTTTGTCCTTTTGGACACTTTTTAACTTTCAACTTGGGTAAAATATCTTTTCTTTATTTTTCTTCACTTAATTTTTCTTTCCACCGGGTGTTACAATATTCTATATTCAAGTCATTAATCAGGAGGCAAGTACACTCACCCATAACTAAATTTTGTTAGATGTTTAATTTCATGTTATATGTTTTATTTATTATAAGTTTGTATAAATTATGTGAAGATGAAACATCTTAAATACATGTGATATATGTTCATTTATTGTGATAAACATGATTATGAAGAAAATGATTTATATGATTACAGGTCCAAGTACATGTATTTATAGTTTAAAATGGAGTTTAATATATGTAAGGATTTTGGATGTTGAAATCCTAAGGGGTTAGGGTGTTGAACTCCACATATATTAAAAGGGAGTTAAACATATGTAAGAATTTTGGGTGTTGAAATTCCAAGGGGTTCGGTTGTTGAACTCCACATATATAAAAAGAGGAGTTTTTAATCCTTAAGGGTTCAAATTAAACCCACTAGGAATTCGGGTGTTGAATTCTAAAGTTTAACAAGGATAAATAAAAAATTATTTTGGGTGTTAAATCCCAACAAGAAAATTTGTTTTTAAAATAAAAAGGTGTACTTACTTAGTGAAAGCTAATAAAAATATATTTAAATATTTTCAGGAAAAACACCCATAAAGGTTAAAGCTTCATGGACGTGACTGGACGGATATCGAACCCTACTCTCGTGTTTTAAAGTAGTAGAATAAATCTTGTTGTAAAACGTTTATGTTTTCTTGTCATATTTTTATATTTATTAAAAAATGATATGTTACTGTGAGTGACAAGTTTTGTTGTGAACTGGGACTAAAACTCTGACATAATTGATAAAGTATATATAAAAAAAATTGGTGTGTTTCAAGTTGGTATCAGAGCACGGTTCGAGAGATTTAAGTATAAAAAGAAATACTTAGACTTGAACCATAAGTGCTACTGATATGAAAGTGAGAGGGTTCAGTCCAGAAGCAGTCCAAGGAAGCAAATAAACGGTGAGTTTGTATTGGTGCTTCATGAAAGCCTAAGAGAAAATAGGTTTACACTTAAATTTTGTATGTTTGGATATCGTATGATAGTTGGAAAATCATAATAAGAACAATATATTATTTTCATACCTGGCCAGTATGAGAGTAATATATATCATATCATTGTGAATTTCCAATGATCATATTGTATTCAAAACAACAAAGAGTAAGTGGCGGGATGGGGAGTATATATTATGTGTATGTGTAGTATGTTATAAATGCATGTATAGTACTTTTGGCCTTAGATATTTTGTTAGTCTTGACAATAACGTTAAGAGCATTAAGGCCTTAAATAAGTATTTGCAGTGTAGAAATCATTAGAATAAAAATAACGTGAAATAAATAAATTGTTTAGAGAAATATGGCAGATGAAAGAGGGGAGAATGCTATACAAGACGAGGGAAGTCGTAACCTTGAAAAGCATGTAGATGATGCTTTACAAAGATCAGTGTATTCAGCTCGTCTTAATAATAATACATTGTTTGTACCTGAAGAAATTCGTAGACAGATTGCCATTGAAGTAGGAAAGGCATTTGAAGCCAATATCCCATTTCTTCCAGCTAAAATGAAAAATTCTATTGGAATTAGCTAGAAGAAAAATTAAAAAAGAATGAAGAGACCATAGAAAAACTTATGAATAATATGGCAGCAGCGTCAATAACTGAAGTCGAAAAACGTCACTACACGTATATAGAATTCATGGCTTGCAAACCTTTGCAATTCAAAGGTGAAATTGACCCTTTGGTGAGCCAAAGGTGGATAACAGCCATGGAAACTATTTTTGATACATGTCATTACGACCCTTATGATGAAGTCATGTTTGTAACAAATCAATTTTGTGAAAAAGCTAAAGACGGTGGGATATTGTGAAGAAGAAGAAAGGGAGAGAACAAATAAGAAATATGTCTTGGGAAGAATCCAAACCAATCTTCCTAAAACATTTTAGTCCTGGTGTTGCAATTGATCGTATCACTGAAGAACTTCTTCATATGCGTCAAGGCAACGAGACGATGGATGAAATCTTTGGCATTTTCTATGATAAAGCGAAGTTTTGTCCTTCACTTTTCATTTTTGAAGAAACGTGGATGACTCGGTTTCATCTTATCCTTAAGATAGAAATCAAAGAATTTATTTCTCCATCTAAATATGGGAGTCTTGAGGAGCTTCTTAATTGGGCTTGTGAACGGGAGATGGAACTAAAGAGACAAAAAGAAACAGAAGGGAAAAGAAAAGCTGATAATATGATTGTTGAGTACCTGCGAAGAAATAAAAATTTATAAAGCCTGTAAAGAGTTCAGGCTCAACCAAGGAGTTCAGTGATTGTCAGTTCTATGGAAAGAAACATCTTGGAGAATGTCATTATATGAACCCAATTTGTTATAAATATGGAAAACCATGGCATACAGCACCATAGTGTATCAGTCCTGTGAACTTATGTGATAATTGCTCTAAGCCGAGTCACATGAGAAATGATTATCTAGAGTTGAAAACAAGAGTTACCAAGATGGTAGAAGGATTAAGGGCAGTTAAGAATATGAAACAGTTGGAAGCTCCAAAACCACGAGGCCGGGCTTTTCAAATTATTACTAAAGAAGCAAAGGTTGAAGCCGATGTCGTCACATGTACCTTTCTTGTCAACTCCATTCCTTCATATGTTTTATTTGATTCTAGAGCTAGTAGAACATTTGTATCTATAAAGTTTGCATGCCATAGTTCTTTTGTTAGAAGTAAATTGGTACATGTGTTAGAAGTTGACATTGCTAGTGATAAAAGTTTCCCCGAATCCAAAATATATCAAAACTGTAAAGTAAATATTCAAGGAGAAGAATATGATATCGACCTAATTCCAATAGTGTTAAAGGAATTCTATGTGATTATTGGGATGGATTGGTTGTCCCAGTATCAGGGGTTGATAGTTTGCAATTGAACGATTATTCAATTTATGTCATCAATGGGATAACAAATCTGTATCTATGGAGAAAGAAAGAGAAACATAGTTGTATGCTTAATGGCGAAAGCCAAAAATTACATACGGCATGGACATGAAGTGTTTCTAGCCTACGTGGCTGATAAAGAAATAAAAGACAAGAAACTTGATGAAGTCCCTGTGGTTAACGAATTCCATGATGTGTTTCTTGATGAACTACCGGGTGTTCCACTAGAAAGAGAACTCGAATTCAAAATCGATTTAGTTCTTGGAGCTAAACCTGTGGCTAAATCGCCATATTGACCAGCACCAAATGAGATTAAGGAATTGATATCTCAACTCCAAGATCTGTTGGATAAGGGTTTCATTCGCCCAAGTGTTTTAGCGTGGGGCGTGCCTATATTATTCGTTAAAAAGAAGGACGGTAGCATGCGGATATGCATTGATTACCGTGAATTAAGTAAGCTAACCATCAAGAATAGATATCCTTAACCTAGAATCGATGATCTTTTGACCAACTACAAGGGGCTAGCTGGTTCTCAAAGATCGATCTAAGGTCAGGTTATCATCAAGTTAAGGTACGAGAAGAAGATGTACCTAGGACAACTTTTCGTACTCATTATGGACAATATGAATTCGTTGTGATGCCATTTGGTCTAACAAATGCTCTGGTGGTTTTCATAGATCTCATGAATCGAGTATGTAAACCTATGCTTGATTGTTCTGTCATCATTTTTATCGATGATATTCTTGTGTATTCACAAACCAAATAAGATCACGCTCAACATCTTCGTGAGGTTCTCAATGTACTACGAAAAGAAAAATTATATGCAACATTTTCTAAGTGCACATTCTGGCTTCGAGAAGTTCAATTCTTGGGTCATGTGGTTGATGCCGGAGGTATTTTGGTGGATCCTGCCAAAGTAGAGACTATGTGAAATGGTCACATCATAAGACCCCAACTAAAGTCAAGAGCTTTATGGGTTTAGCTGGTTATTATCGGCGTTTTATTCAGAATTTTTCAAAAAATAGCTTCCCCGTTGACAAAGATAACTCGAAAGAATTCCGAATTTGAATGGAACCCAGAACAAGAAAAAGTGTTCCAAGTTTTGAAAGAAATGTTAACTAAAGCTCTTATCTTGGCACTACCGGAAGGAACTGAAGATTTTGTAGTTTATTCTGATGCCTCACGTGCTGGATTGGGCTGTGTTCTTATGCAAAGAGGGATGGTAATTGTAAGGCCCCGTTCCCAGGACGCTTACAGCTGGGTTCTCATCGCACATAAAATGTATAATTGCATTTGTATTTCATAAATCGCAGCGGAAAACTAAAACAATCTTTCATTTCCATGTAAATGCTTTTGCAAGTTAATACAACATTCATTGCAAAATAGCTTGTTCGCATTACAATGCAAAAACATTAATAAAAAAAATGCCATCCAAAAGAGCTGAGTAGCTTCACGGTGTGCCATCCTCAGCAAACATTACCTGCCAACTGGAAAACATATAAAAAGTCAGCGTTGCTAAGTGAGTTCTAGTTTTATTACAAAACATACTTTACTTTCATATAACACCATTCGTTACTTTTACATGATCACACATCGTACGTACGCATAGATAATATCATTATTATCTTCTTCATTCATTCATTCGTTCATTCGTTCTTTATGACTTTACTTGCGCATCGGACATCATCCGTACCAATACCATGTGCTATACCCCGTTAGTCGTAGCTACCGGGCCGAAGTCAATAAATGAACAGCTAAACGTATGCCACGGTACTAGGAGTAACCATCAGTCTTAGCTACTAGGCCGAAGTCAATAAATGAACAGCTAAACGTATGCCACAGTACTAAGGGTGAGCGGTAGAGGTTCTACATTAAGGGTCAATCACAAAGAAGGACCCGTTATCCGATGCGTGCAAGACGTTTCATTCGTTCATTAATGCATGCATTCATCATCATGTTCCTCTTTCATTATCTTTCACTTTATGTTACATAATACTTCGTTCATTCCTCATAATAAGTAAAGCCATAGGAAAGATATTATACATCATACTAAGGAACATAACACACACAGTCATCATTATCATACAGGGCAACACCATACATACATAACGTGCATAAACTTGCAACATCATCATCATCATCATACCCAACATGCTTTCTAAGGCCTCAAGCGTCATCTTACATGCTTTTATGGGGACCTTTACGTTAAAACTTACATCTGTACTTTCCCCCAAAAGTCAGAAGTCAATCTATACCTTCCTCGGGTACAACAGCCCTATTCGGGCGTATGGACACCCTTCAGTCGCATGGCCTCCATGCGACTGAACATCATGCGATTGAACTCAAGCGGATGAACATTTAGGCGAATAAGCATCCACTCGTGCGAATGGACAATGCGGATGGACCTCATGCGAATGGGATTAATACGGATGAGCACTTATGCGACTGGACCTTCAGTCACACGACCTCCATGCGACTGGCCTTTCAATCGTGCGAATGGACCTTCAATCGTGCGAATGGACCCCAATCGCACCCTAATTGGCCGTATGGACTCCATTCGGCATCCGGTCAGTCGCCTAGCCCTAACTGATGCAGAATGCAGTTCATCCCGACTGCAGCCGAGGGTTTCCGGCCTCCAAACTCATCTAAACCCATTTTAAGCCTAAATCGACCATCCTAAACCTTAGGAATGCATACCATAACACCATACAAGCTCACACACGCCCGAAAACATACACGAAACGCATCACACACATCACACCCAAATGGGTCAAACACATACACATACAAAAACGGGTTTTTATGCTTTCCAGCCCCAAAATCGTTTGAAAACAAGTAAAAGTGGGGTTCTAGAACTCACAAAAACGAGCACAACGTTAAGGGCTTCGATTGGGCTTGCTTCACGATGATTTTGGCGACCCAAACCGGCACTTTTCCTCTTTTTCTCTTCTTTCTCTCTTCTCCCCTTTCTTTGGCTGATTTGTGAGTGTGGGGGAAGAGGGTAAGGGCTGCCCTCTCCCTTATATACTCCCCCTCACCCGACTTTCTTTCGTTGGCGAGTTTGGTAATAGCTTACACTTCACGTCAGTTGAAGTCACATGAAGCAAATTTTCCAACCCATGATCTTGAACTGGTAGCAATTGTATTTGCGTTGAAGACTTGGAGGCATTACTTGTACGGTACGAGGTGCACTATCTACACTGATCATAAAAGTCTGAAATATTTTTTTGACCAGAAGGAATTGAATATGAGGCAACGACGATGGTTAGAACTAGTCAAAGATTATGAATGTGAAATACTTTATCATCCGGGTAAAGCTAATGTTGTAGCTGATGCTTTAAGCCGAAAAGAGAGTTACACACCGATTAAAGTAAAGACATATAAACTGATTGTAAATTCAAACTTGTTTGTTCAAATTAGAGTTGCACAAGTGGAGGCACTGAAAGAGGAAAATTTAAAGCGCGAGAGGATATTGGTTAAGTCCATCTACTTGAGGAGAATGATAAAGGAATTAAAGTTCATTTTAGATGAATTTTGATTCCTTGGACTTGTAAAGTCAAAAAAATGATTCTTGATGAGGCACATAAATCAAAATACTCAATTCATCTAGGTGCAATCAAGATATATATAACGATTTAAAGAAAGAGTATTGGTGACCTGGAATGAAAAGAGATATTTTTTAAATATGTGGAAAAATGTTTGACTTTCTTATAAGTCAAAGCTAAACATCAGAAGCCATATGTTAAAATGCAACCACTAGAAATTCCATTATAGTAGTGGGAGCATATTACGATGGATCTGGTGATGAATTTTCTAAAACTACAAAAGGAATAGGCAGCAAATTAATAATCAACACAGCATATCACCCAGAGACAGATGGGCAAAGAGAGAGAATGATTCAAACTCTCGAAGATATGGTATGTGCATGTATTATTGATTTTGGTGGTAGGTGGGACAAATATTTGCCCTTAGCAGAGTTCTCTTATAACTATAGTTATCATTCGAGTATTGGAATACCTACATTTGAAATGCTTTACTGTAGAAAGTGTCGCACTCCTGTATGTTGGGGAGAGGTCAGTCAAAGAGAACTTGCTAATAAAGAAGTGGTGGAAGCGACGAATGAAAAGATTGATCTCATAAAAGCGCATTTAAAGGCGGGTCAAGATAGACAAAAGTCGTACGTTGATAAACAATGACGACCAATTGAATTTCAAGTGGGAGACTATGTTATGTTGAAAGTCTCTTCATGTAAAGGTGTGATTCGTTTTCGTAAACATGGCAAGCTAAGGTGTTATTTGATTGCGCTAACTGAGTAAAATCTAACTGAGTCGGAAGTTGACCTAGTAAGAGGTTCTGACTGAGTCTGCATCTGACTGAAACTTGGCTGTTTGATTTAGTATCTGACTGACTCTGCTGAATGTTAAAAATAACATTATTGCCCCATTGTTTAAACGAGTTTGAATTTAACTGGTGTTGTGTAATTAATAAAATAAGCCAAATACATACCCATATACATACACATCTACATACCCATATACATACCCATATACATACACATCTACATACCCATATACATACCCATATACATACACATATACATACCCATATACATACATATCTACACACACATAAATCTGCATACACAATATACATATACATACACATCTACATACCCATATACATACACATCTACATACCCATATACATATACATCTATATTCATAAAGGAATGATGATTACCGCAGGTATGTAGAACTTGGTGCTCGGTTAGGGCTCGGTCGGGAGGGGATGAAGCTGATCGATAGCTCAGGGGGAGGGGAGGTAGCCGATCGAGAGCGCGGGGGGAGGGGATGAAGTGACCAAGAGCTCAAAGGGAGGAAGGGGGTGCCGATCGGGGAGGGGAGAGTGGGTCAGCAACTTGTTTTTTCAAGTCTGGGTCAGACCATATGACCCGGTCAGATGTTCCATTCGTGCATCAAACAGGCTGACCCGCTGACCGAGTCAGCCGGGTCAGCCCGGTCAGACCAAAACAAACAGCCCCTAAGTCCACGCTTTATCGGTTCATTTGAAATTATTGCTTGTGTGGGGCAAGTAGCATATCGTCTGGAACTACCTGACGAATTAAAGGGAATCCATAACATATTTCATGTGTCATATTTACGAAAATGCTTGGCTGATGAAACGACATATGTGTCATTAAATGAAATAGAAGTGGATGAAAACCTTAACTACATAGAAAATCCAGTGGTGATTCTTGATCGTAAAGTTAAGCAACTACGAAATAAAGAAATAACACAAGTGAAAGTACAGTGGAAACATCGGCATGGTTTCGATACCACATCGGAAGCCGAAGATGAAATGAGGAAATATTATCCTGAGTTATTCGAGATATAAATAGGTTTCGGGGATGAAAACTAAATAAGTGGGGAAGAGTTGTAACATCCCATGTTATGAATAAAAAAAACTTATATTTAAATATTGTTAAACGAGTAGGTTCCAGGTTAAACGACTACTGAATTGTATGATGTCTAAATAAACGTTAAACAACGAGATATGGTATAATAATAACCAAAATAATATAAAGGCACATATGGTCTCATAAAAAAATAATATAATAATAGTAATAAATTAAATTAATAAAACAATTAAAAGGATATTCAATGGTATACACATGTAGGTGTTTGCCACATTGATATTGGAGTCCATGTGTTCAAAAATTAAGCTACCATATTTAGTTTTTTTTGTAAATGAAATGGATTTCTAATGTTAAAAAATGGAGAGGCGGCAGAAGAAGTAAGTGTACATATATACACACAATTGTGTTTAATCAAGAATTCATTCATACAAGTAGGATCTAGAGTAGATTTGTAGTATATTTGGAAGACAGTTTAAGCATAAGATAAAGGGTTATATTCTATATTCAAGTCATTAATCAAGAGGTAAGTACACTGATCCATAACTAAATTTTATTACATGTCTAATTTTATGTTATATGTTTTATTTATTATAAGTTTGTATGAATTATGTGGAGATGAAACATGTTAAATACATGTGATATATGTTCATATATTGTGATAAACATGATTATAAAGAAAATGATTTATATGATTACCGGTCCAAGTATGTGTATTTATAGTTTAAAATGGAGTTAAAATATAGGTAAAGATTTCAGGTATTGAAATCCCAAGGGGTTCGAGTGTTGAACTCCACATATATAAAAGGGGAGTTAAATGAAATTCCAAGGGGTTCGGTTTTTGAACTCCACATATATAAAAAGAGGAGTTATTAATTCTTAAGGGTTAAAATTAAACCCACTAGGAATTCGGGTGTTGAATTCCAAAGAGTAACGACGATTAACAAAAAAATGATTTTGGGTGTTAAATCCCAACAAAAAGAAAATATATTTTTGAAATAAAGGGGTGTACTTACTTAGTGAAAGCTAATAAAAATATATTTAAATGTTTTCGGGGAAAACACCCATAGATGGTCAAAGCTTCATGGACGTGGCTAGACACATAACTAAACCCTACTCTCATGTTTAAAAGTAGTAGAATAAAACTCATTGTAAAACATTTATGTTTTCTTGTTATATTTTTATATTTATTAAAAAATGATATGTCAGTATGACTGATAAGTTTTGTTGTGAACTGGTATCAAAACTCTAATATAATTGGTGAAAGTATATATATAAAAAAACTGGACCTTCGTGAATGATATGATGCCTATCACAGCACCACTATTCTCGCCCTTAACGGATAGAGTTTCCTCGTCTGTGAGAGGAACACGAATGACCTTCTCATGAAAAATTACCTCTGTCTGCTTCTCGAATAGCCAATCCATGCCTACGTCCAATCAAAACTTCCAAGAGTAATGGGCAATGATCGATATCGAAGGTATGACCAACAAGTTCTATCTTGCAACCCTTAAGCATGAACATAATGGAAATTTGCTTACCACCAGCTAGTTCTATGGTATACTTAGATTCTAATGCAGAAGGCATATTGCTTAAGAGACTACAAAACTTAGTATATATAAAATTCCTATCGGCTCAAGTGTCAAATAGTACAGAAGCAGAATGGCCATTAATCGAAGATTTACCAATAATAGTAGAAGAATCGTTTAGTGCCTCACCTAAACCCATGACAAAGGTTCTTCCTTTAGCTCCATCATTGTTACCACCATTATTATCATCAATGCCACCATTGTTGTTATTACCACCATTTCCGGTGCCATTTCCATTCCTTTTTAATTAAGGGAAATTTCTCTTGTAATGACCTTCCTTTCCACACTCGAAGTAACATTTTGGTGTTTCCTGAGGTTGCTGAGGCTTCTTCACCAGCTCTCCACAGCAATCCTTCCTCGTGTGTCCAACCTTCGCATAACGCTGGCATTGAAAACTATCAAACCTGCCAGTGTGGTGGTAGTTGCATCAGCTACATTTGGGGTTTTTTCCCTACATAGCCACTCAGTCCTTGAGTTGGGGCAAATGATTGATTGAAGTTGTGCTTGCTGCCAAACCTTTGTTGTTGGTGCTGTTGTTGGGGCTCGCTACCAGATGATTAATGTAACACCTAGTTATTCTTTTTAAAGATATGAAAAAAAGAAAGAAATAGTAAAGAAAAAGAAAGAAAAGCTACAAAACCCAAGTTGAGGGGTAAAAAGTGACCAAAAGGACAAAACTTTAAAAGTTGGTGATAAAGGTGGAATGCCGGCCACACTCTCTTCACACATCATTTCATTTGGATTTTAGAGAGAGAGAAAGCAAGAGCAGATAGCTTTCGGGTCTTTCAAAGAAGAACAAGAAGAACTTCGTATTTAAGGTAAGAATTCACGGTTTAAGATCTAAGGATTAGGATGTATGAATTCACGGTTTAAGATCTAAAGGAGGTTCACAACTCATTGAGAGTTGTTTGCTCAACTGTGTGTTTACAGCATGTGATTTTGGCTAACTCATAAGGGTTAATACACACAGTATGAGTTAGTCTTGGTGACTGATCCAATATGTGCGATTTGGTAATTACTGTGTGTTATGTAGCGTGTCATTTTGGCTCACCCATAAAAGTTCACACACATAGGGAGTCAGTCTTAGTGGCTACTCCATACATGCGATACGTGCGATATGTGCGATATGGGGTCCTTGTCGCTTAACCCTAGATGATATAGCTTTGTGCTCAAGAAGGGGGTTAAGTACATGACAGGACCTAGATAGAAGTGAAAAGATAATAATGTACGAAAAGTGTGATAAGTACGAAATGTACGAAACGTGCAAAATGTACGAAACGAACGATAATGAAGATAATAATTATTACCTTGATGTACGTATGATGTGTGATCACGTGCGATAGGAAATAAAATGTTTTAAACGAATGAAAGGTAATATGATGTTTTTGTAAAACTAGAACTCACTCAGCAACGCTGACTTTTATGTGTTTCCTGTTGGCAGGTAAGGGTTGCTGAGGATGGCAAGGGGTGGCCACTTGCCTCATTTTGGATGGCATTCTCTGTATAATGTTTTTGCATTGTAATGCGAACAAACGACGTTTTGTAATAAATGTTGTATTATTTGCAAAAGCATGTATAATGAAATGAAATGTTTGTTTTAATGTTTCCGTTGCAATGTTTTATTAAAGTTAATGCAAATATACGTTTTATGTGCGATGATTGACCAGCTATGAGCGTCCCGGGAGCGGGGCCTTACAAGTTGGTATCAGAGCCAAAGTTTAAGCGAAACGGGTAAATTTTCTAAAAGAAACCTAAACTTAAACTGAAAATGGGATGGAAAGGGAAGGGATACTAGTCCGAGTAGCTGCGTGCCATCAGGTAATTTCTTCACTGATTAACTAGCATTATGTGCACATGTTATGTGATTTATGGGCTGTTAGTAGATTTAGATACTGATGTTGTCAGGATAGGAAATGCTTGGGGTATGAAGAGTAAAGTAAGTGGCTAATCACAACTGGCCACCGTAATTAGGGACTTACTATACTTGATATAAACTGAGCTATTCCCTTAAATGATCATGTTAGTATTTGAATCTTATAGTGTGTGTTAAAGCTGGCTGGTGATAGATCTTCAAAGGCTTCGCGTGGTGGAGTTCGTGGTCGACGTGGTGCTGAACCGTGGGCCACAAGACGAAGGCCTAGAGCCGAAGAGGTGGTTTATGAAGAACCCGAGACCCCTCGTCCGGAGGCTGGGGACAAGAGTGCTAACTTAAGAGCCTCAGTGAAGGAGGCTGTTGTTGAAGAGGTGCATCAGGTCATGCAGACGATCCTACCATTTGTGGTGACAGAAGTGATAAAGTTTGTATGAGAAGGATAAAGAAGGGAGAGCAATAGGTCCTCGAGAGGACAAGAGCGACCGGAGACTAGATGGTCCTCTCTGATGATGAAGAAGAGGAAGAAGAGCCTGCGCCAGAGGCGACACAAGGCTACAACTACGGGGTATTTTAAAGATGCAAGCCCCCAACCTTCGATGGTAATGGCATTGTTGCTGCTGCTCACCGATGGGTGAGATAGATGGAGGCGGTATCTGATATTAGCGAGTGCTGAGAAGACCAGAAGGTGAAGTTCGCTACCCACTCGTTCGTGGACTCGACTTTGTGTTGTTGGGACAATATTGTCCAAGCTAAGGGTAGCTGGTCAATTGGGGGAATGAGGTGTTCTGAGTTAAAGAAGCTAGTGATTGAGGACTTCTATCCTTATAGAGAGATGGATAAGGTGGAAAGGGAGTTCCTGCAGCTGGAGGCAGGAACAATGACACATCAGCAATATGCCACGAAGTTTAATGAGATGGCACGGTTGGTGCCGGATCAGGTGACGCCTCTGTCATAAAATATTAAGAGGTATATCCAAGGCTTGCTGGAGGATATCCATAGACATATGATCATTGCCCGACTAAGCATGTTTTGGTCCGCAGTTGATTTGGTAGGAAGGTTGTATGACGAGCGAGAGGTGGTGGTGGCTGAGGTGAGAAAGAAGGATGGTGGTGACCAAAACTGGAATGGCAAATGGTTTGGACATGGCGGAGCTGCTCCAAACAAGAAGGTGGCGAAGGTGGGTGACCGGCGTGAGATCACGTCTGGTGCAGGATCGAAGAAATGTGGTAAATGCGGAAAGGAGCATTCTGGGGAATGCAAATGGGGATCAAACATCTGCTTCAAATGTGGAAGCCTGGTCATATGGTGAGAGATTGTGGGGTTATAAGGTGTTATAAATATGGAGAAAATGGCCATTTGAGGAGGGATTGCAAGAAGCCAAGGGCTGAAGGTTCAGGAGCGAAGAAGGCTGGAGGAGAAAGGCGGAAGGCGAGTGCCAAAGTGTTCACGGTGACACAGGAGGAGGCTAGGACGGACCCCGATGTTGTGTCAGGTACGTTTCTAGTAAACCAAACTCTAGCTTCTGTGTTATTTGATTCTAGTGCTAGTAAAAGTTTTGTTTCTGCTGCTTTCTATGCTAAATTGCCTGTTAGTAGTAAGAATATAGATAAGCCCTTCGATGTAGAAACTGCCTTAGGTAAGTCTACCGGGATCTCTAAGATGATAGAAGGTTGTGACATAGAATTAGAAGGTCACAAGTTTCCTGTTAGACCATTCGTCATGACCTTAAGCGGGTTCGATGTAGTCCTAGGAATGGATTGGTTGGCGAACTACAAGACGAACATCGTGTGTCACAAAAAGATTATCCGGTGCCTGACGGGAGTTCAGTGATGGTTTATGGTGATCGGGTCACTATGATTCCGAAAGTGATTTCGATGGCGGTGGTGGGAAAGTGCATGAGGCATTTATGTAGTGCCAACTTGGCCTACGTAAAGGACGTGGATACGTCAACACAACTGTACCGGTGGTGTGTGACTTTCCAGATGTGTTTCCCAAAGACTTACCAGGTGTGCCACGTGACCAAAAGATTGAGTTCCAGATCAACTTGATACCGGGTGCTCAACCTGTTGCTATGGCACCGTATCGGTTGGCTCCGATGGAGATGAAGGATTTGATGGAGCAATTGCAAGAGCTGCTTGATAAGGGGTTCATTAGACCGAGTATCTCTGCTTGGGTACTCTGGTCTAATTCGTGAAAAAGAAGGATGGTAGTATGAGGATGTGTATAGACTACAGTGAGCTGAACAAGTTGAAAGTAAAGAGTCAGTACCCCTTACCGCAAATTGATGATCTATTTGATCAGCTCCAGGGTTCTAGTTGGTTCTTGAGGATAGACCTTTAATCCGGTTACCATCAGTCAAAGGTGAAAGAGCAAGATATTCCTAAAACAACATTTCACATGCGTTATGGACACTACGAGTTTCCAGTTATGTCATTTGGTTTAACCACATGCCAGTTTCTTTTATGACTTGATGAATCGAATGTGTCTCCCGATGTTGGATAAATTAGTGAGTGTTTATACACGATATCCTGATTTATTCAAAGAGCGAGGAGGAGCATGCCGATCACACTCGGGAGGTTCTGGAGACGTTGAGAAGGGAGAAGTTGTATTCTAAATTCTCTAACTGTGCGTTCTAGTTATGTGAAGGTTATAGCGTATGCATCCCGACAGTTGAAAGTTCATGAGGTTACTTATCCTACTCATGAATTGGAGTTAGTAGTTGTGGTCTTTGCATTAAAGATTTGGAGGCACTACCAATACAGGACGAAGTGCACCATATTTACTGACCACAGAGCTTGAAGTATTTCTTCAAGCAGAAAGATCTGATATGAGACAAAGGAGATGGTTGAAGCTCATAAAAGATTATGATTGCGAGATCCATTACCATCCGAGTAAGACCAACATGGTGGCAGATGCCCTTAGCCGTAAGGAGAGACTCAAGCCGATTCGGGTGAAGGCTTACCAGTTGGTCATGACCTCTGATGTGATGAAACAGATCAAGGAGTTTCATGATGAGGCATTGAAAGATGATCATCTTAACTCTAAAAGAATGAGAGTTCTGATTGCAGATTTGGGTGAAAACACACTTGGTGTTAGAACCCGATTGGATGAATGTGGATTCCTCGCTTTCGTGATCAACACGTGAAGATTATGGATGAAACTCATAAAAATCGATACTCTATTCATCCCAGTGCTACAAAGATGTACCAAGACACGGAGAAAGATTATTGGTGGCCGGGTATGAAACACGATGTGGCATTGTATGTGAGTAAGTGCCTTACTTGTTTATAAGTGAAGGCCGAGCATCAGAAGCCATACAGGAAGATCCAACTATTTGATATACCGGAGTGGAAGTGGGAGCATATAACCATGGACTTTATTACGAAGCTACCGTGTACCGCGCGAGGGTATGACGCTATATGGGTGATAGTTGATCGTTTGACGAAAAGTGCTCACTTCTTACTGATCTACTAGACATATTCATCCGAGAGGTTGGAGATCCGTTCATCAAGGATATTGTAACTCATCATGGTGTGCCGGTGTCTATTGTGTCTGATCGTGACACCCCGTTTACATTTAAATTTTGGAAGAAATTCCACGATGCGATGGGGACGAGGTTACACATTAGCACACTTATCATCCTCAGATGGATGGTCAGTTAGAGAGGACGATTCAGATGCTAGAAGATATGCTTCGGGCATGTGTCATTGATTTTAGAGGAAGTTGGGATGACCACTTACCGTTAGCTGAGTTCTCATATAATAATAGTTATCTTGCCAATATTGGTATGCCCCCTTATGAGATGTTATACGGTAGAAGATGTAAAACACCCGTTTGTTGGGGTGATATTGGTCAGAAGGAGTTGGGGAGTATTGAGATGATTGAGGTTATGACAGATAAGCTTCAAAAGATCAAAGCCTTTATGAAGGCAGCGAAGGATAGACAGAAGTCATATGCCGATAAGAGGCAAAGACTGATTGAGTTCTAGTGGGCGATAGAGTTATGTTGAAGGTATCACCTTGGAAAGGTATCATTCGGTTCAGAAAGCGGGGAAAGTTGAGCCCAAGGTACATAGGACCTTTCTGAATCATTGATCGAGTAGGAGAGGTGGCCTATAGACTAGAGTTACTAGATGAGTTAAGTGGAATTCTCCCGACATTCCATGTATCTCATCTGAGAAAGTGTTTAGCTAACGATGATATGGTTGTACCATTAGAGGATATCGAGGTGGATGAACAGCTCATTATGTGGAGCAACCAGTGGCAATCATTGATTGTAAAGAGAAGAGGTTAAGGAATAAAGTGTTCCTCTGGTGTGTGTACAGTGGAAGCACAGGAACGGATCTGAGTCTATGTGGAAGACTAAAGAGGAGATGAGATAGCATTACCCACATTTGTTTGAGAAATAACAGGTTTCGGGGACGAAACCTATATAAGAGGGGTGGACTTGTAACACCCGGTTATTCTTTTTAAAGATATGAAAGAAAAGAAAGAATAAAGTGAAGAAAAATAAAGAAATGCTACAAAACCCAAGTTGAGGGGTAAAAAATATCCAAAAGGACAAACTTTAAAAGTTGGTGATAAAGATGGCATGGCCGCCCACACTCTCTTCACACATCATTTCATTCGGATTTTAGAGAGAGAGAAAGCAAGAGCAGATAGCTTTCGGGTCTTTCAAAGAAGAACAAGAAGAAGTTTGAATTCATGGTTTTAAGATGTTCTTAACTGGCCTTTGCCTCGGTTGTATGCTTATGTGTGTTTATGTGTTCGGTTGTGTGTTTGGTGGGTTTCTAGGTGATAGAACTAAATTTACATTCAGGTTTTGGAAGAAGTTCATCCGAAAGTTGTCAAAGGTGAGTTCTAGAACCCCCTTTTTACTTGTTTTTAATTGATTTAGGGCTGGAAATGCATGTATGAACTTTTCATAAAAATGGGTTTTTTCACCCGTATGTATGTGTGTGAATGTGTTTACGGGTGGGGTGTATTTTGGGTATGTTATGATATTGTTATGAATGTGATTCTAAGGCTTAGGATGTATGACTTAAGCTTAGAGTATGTTAGTTGATGAATGGGGATTGAATTTAGTAGTTTAAGTAGATATAGACTGCCCATGCGCCTAAATAGTGGCCCATGCGCCCAACGGTAAAAACAACTTAAGTGTCCCCATGCGCCCAAAGCTCATGGGCCCAAAAAGTAGCCATGCGCCCAAGCTCATGCGCCCAAAAAGTAGCCATGCGCCCAAAAAGTAGCCATGCGCCCAAAAAGTAGCCATGCGCCCAAAAAGTAGCCATGCGCCCAATATATGTTGAAACTGACTAGTGTCCATGCGCCCAGGATTCCCATGCAGCTAGGCACTCATGTGTCTGCATAGTGCCCGTGCGCCTAGAATGTGCCCAAACGCCTAAGTGTTCCCCATGGGCCTGAAAGGCCATGCGCCTAAAAGGCCATACGCCTGAATTGTGCCCATGCATCTAAGACTTAGATTATTTTTCTAAATTTTAGGGAAAAAGTGAAATGTAGGCTTTGACTTGAGAGGTTCCCAGGGGATATGTAAGTTGACTTTTTTGAAGTCATAGATGATGTGATGGGTGATGTATGATGTGACTTGAATGATAATGTATGATTGATGCCTATGCATGATGTGATGTGCGATTGATGATGATTATGTATGTTATGTATGATATGTTCCTTATTACTTATGATGACGTGACTTTACGGGTGTGATTATGATAATGAACGTAAAGTATTATCTTAACGAAGTGAAAGATTTAGATAATGAAAGTGGAACATAATGAACAAATAAAAAGTCTTGCAAGCATATGAAAGGAGGTTCACAACTCATTGAGAGTTTTTATCTTAACTGTGTGTTTACAACGTGTGATTTTGGCTAACTCATAAGGGTTCATACACACAATATGAGTTAGTCTTGGTGACGGCTCCAATATGTGCGATTTGGTAATTACTGTGTGTTATATAGCGTGCGATTTTGGCTAACCCATAAGAGTTCACACACACAGGGGAGTCAGTCTTAGTGGCTACTCCATACGTGTGATATGTGCGATATGGGGTCCTTGTCGCTTAACCTCAGATGATATAGCTTTGTGCTCAAGAGGGGAATTAAGTACATGACAGGACCTAAATAGAAGTGAAAAGATATAAAGGCACGAAAAGTGCGATAAGTACGAAATGTGTGAAACGTGCAAAATGTATGAAACGAACGATGATTAAGATATAGTTATTACCTTGATGTACGTATGATGTGTGATCATGTGCGATTATAAAGAATATGTTTTTAACGAATGAAAGGTAATATGATGTTTTTGTAAAACTAGAACTCACTCAGCAACGCTAATGTTTATGTGTTTTCAGTTAGCAGGTAAGGGTTGCTGAGCATGGCACGAGTCAGCTACTTGGCTCATTTTGGATGGCATTCTCTTGTATAATGTTTTTGCATTGTAATGCGAACAAACGACGTCTTGTAATGAATGTTGTATTATTTTGGAAAAGCATTTATAATGAAATGAAATGTTTGTTTTAATGTTTCCGCTGCAGTGTTTTATTAACGTTAATGTAAATGTACGTTTTATGTGCAATGATTGACCAGCTGTAAGCATCTCAGGAGCGGGGCCTTACAACTAACCCTTGTTGGCACTGTTATCCCACTTGCGTTTGTTGTTAGGCACACTTGCTACAGCGCCCCACTTAGGTTACTTTCCTTGCTTCACAACTTGATCAGTGAGCTTGTGAGCTAGTAGATAACCTGTTGAATAGTAGGGAGATTTGCAGTAGTCACTATACTTTTAATATCTAGAACCAAAGCACGTAATTAAAGCTCAATACACTGGTTCGGCGGATCGACCATACCAGGACAGAGTGGTGCCAACTCATGCGACCTCGTAGTGTAAGCCTTGATGTCAGACCTTTCCATCTTTAACTGCCAGAACTCAACTTCTAGCTTCTGAACTTCATTACGAGGAAAGTATTCCTTCGTCATCATCGTTTTGAATTCGTCCCACGGTAACGCGTTTGCCATCGCCTGGCCAAGCATTGCATTTGAGCATTCTACCACGTGAGTGTTGCACCCTCAAGCGTCCCTATGGTGTACTTCACTTGGCCTGTAGCTAGATAGTTACATTTGGAAAAGACTAACTCGGTCTTTTCGAACCACCTAACATGCCTTATAACTCCTTCAGCTCCATTGTAGGTGTGGGGCTTACAATCCATGAACGCCTTGTACATGCATGCTGGCGGTCCTTTTTAGGTTCTTCCATAGTTTCTGGGGCAATATGCATCATGACAAACTAGACTTCTAGGTCACCATGTCTTACCCCATAGTTGTTGATAGTGTCATCCCTAACATCTGAATGGTGGATCACCTGAGCCACACTATTAGTTAAGGAGTGCTGATAGGTATAGCATTGGGTTTGCAGCTCCTTCATTTCTTCCACCATCACCTTAGTCTCATGTAACTCATTAGAGTGTCAACCATCTCATAAAACTCTTTAGTGTGTCATTTCTTGGTGTCTAAAGTAGCAACCAAAGCCGCAATCACCTGCTGTAAGGCCCCATTCCCGGGACGCTTACAGCTAGTCATTCATCGCACATAAAACATACAAATTCATATTTTTCATAAAAACATTGCAGCAGAAACATTAAAACAACATTTTCATTTCATCAAAATGCGTTTACAAAATAATACAACCGTTCATTACATAATATCATTTTACATTTCGTTACAAAAGCATTAAAAACAATGGATGTCATCCCAAAAGGACTGAGTAGTCTTCCCGTGCCATCCTCAACAACATACCTGCCAACTAGAAACACATCAAAGTCAGCATTGCTGAGTGAGTTCTGGTTTTAAAGAAAACATACTTTACTTCCTTCATAAAACCATTCGTTACTTTCGTAAGCGATCACACAACATACATACACAGAGATAACATAATTATTATCTTCCATTACATTAGTTACATTCTTCCATTCGTTCATACGTTCTTACTTTCATTCATTAATCATCGTACGTTACATTATCATTCGCTTCATTCGTTCATAACATCATTAACTCTTTCCGGATCAATGTCCTCAGCTATACCCCAAACGTATGCACACAGCGGGTACTGGGCCAAAGATCATAAATGACTTCCACAACGCACATAGCCTGGCACCAGCACCGGGGCAAGCGACAAAGATCCCACTGCTCTATACACCCCCAACATTATGCATACTCAAATACTGGGCCGAAGATCATAAAATGACTCCCATACTGCATATAGCCTGGCACCAGCATCGAGGTGGGTAACCACTATAACCACGAATACAACACCCCCACATTATGCATACTCGAGTACTGGGCCGAAGATCATAAAATGACTTCCACCTTGCACATAGCCTGGCACCAGCATCAAGGTGGGTAACCACTATAACCACGAATACAACACCCCCACATTATGCATACTCGAGTACTAGGCCGAAGATCATAAAATGACTTCCACACTACACATAGCCTGGCACCAGCATCGAGGTGGGTAACCACTATAACCACGTTCCATACCGTTGGTCAGTCACAAAGACTAGAACCCCTGTGTGTATCCTTACGGGTTAGCTAAACCACTCATTCGTTCATTACTGCATGCACACCATCACTATGTTCCTCTTTTCATTATCTTCCTGTTTACGTTATATAAGACTTTTATTACATTCATTAACGTTCAACGCAAAACCATGGGAAGACAATCACACATAATAATAAGGAACATAACAACATACAATATCAATCACACAGGCAACATCGCACACCCATAACATGCATCATGCATAACATACAACATGCACAATCACACGACATCAAACATCACACAAATCACGCACATCACATCATATAACCATATGGCATCACACATCATCATGCATCACATCATCATCATCATCAGCTCATCATCATACATCATCTTACATCATCCATGCCCATCACATCATCTACAACCCTAAAGGTCCGAGCCTACGTCTGCACTTTCCAGAAAGTCAGACAATACTATGTTCATTCGGGAGTATGGACCCTACTTGGTCGCATGGTCTTCCGTGTGTATGAGAACACTCAGGCGAATGGACCTCCAGTCGCATAGCTTCCAATCGCATACTTCCCATGCGAATGAACCTCTGTCGCATGACATCCGGGCGTATGGACCTCAATCGCATGACCTTCATGCGAATGGCCCTCAGTCTCACACCTTTCATGCGTATGAACCTCAATCACACGACTTACATATGTATGGACTCCGGTCACAAGACCTTCAGTCGCATGACCTTCATCTACATTTCCTTCAGTCACATGACCTTCATCCGCATTTCCTTCAGTCGCATAGCCCTCATGCGTATGACCCTCAGTCGCACCACTTTTGTGTGTATGAATCTCAATTGCACGACTTACATGTGTATGAACCCAGTCGCACCACATTCGGACGCATGGACCTCCAGTCGCATAGCACTAGCTGGGTGTAGAATGCAGTTCATCCCGAATTGCAGCAGTCAAGTCCGACCTCCAAACTCTTCCAAACCTCTTTTAAGCTCAAATAAACCATTCTAAACCTTAGGAAAGCACACCACGACATCATTTAAGCATAACCAAGCCCCAAATCAAGCCCCAAACAAATCATACACATACACATACATACGAAACAGGTTTACACCCAAATACCCAAAAAATGGTTTTCAGATGTGTTCCAGCCCCAGACTCATTCAAAACGTGTAAAAGAGAGGTCCTAGAACTCACATAAACGATCCCGTCGAGTAGAGCTTCGATTTGACCCGCTACATGACGATTTCCACACTCGAATCAACCCGAACCAAGCTTTTCTCCTTTTTTTCTCCTTCTCTTCTCCCTTGGCTGAATTTTTGGCAAGAATGGGGAGGTTGTGGGCTGCCCTCCCCCTCTTATACTTCCACTCATCCAAGTTTCTTCCCGTTTGGCAAGTTTGGTCCCTCGACTTTTGACTTTATTTCTTTTCTTCTTTCGTCGGCTTCAAAGAAAATTTTCAGGTGTTACACCTGCTCACTAGATGTGGTATTGAAGGAAGAGTAGGTGTGGGTTTCTCAAAAGTAGACCTAGTCTCAGTCTAGTAGACAGAAGTTCAGGAACATGCTCCCTATGAAGCATATAGTTAATGTGGTTAGGTTAGTAACTAGAATCCCGCGGAGGGTCGCGTACAGGTATCGCAAATGGATGATCCCAATTTATCTCTCCAGGAGGGTAAGGATATCGCAGCCAGTTGGGTTCTCAATAAGGTACAGAAGGAGGAGGAGGGGATTCAGAATGTGCAAGTCTTTTACCCAAACCCATGATGATGATGCCACGTTGCAGTGCATATGTTGTGTATGCCAATGAGTATACAGTAAGAGGATAAGCAACGAGTAACTAACTAACTATGTGTGGTTACAGACTAGTGTGTATGCAACCTAACTCCTTATAACTAATGGCTCTGATACCATCTATCACACCCTCAAATTCCACATGCGGGGTTTTACCACGAAGCGAGTGAACAAACCAGGATCACAGTCACTAGTTACTCAAAACGATACTGTATGTAACATTTAAAATAAAACCTACCAAAGTCTAAACTTTAGAACAATGCGGAAGTGTTTTGTAAATAAGACAACCCAAAGTATATAAATGCAATATTTCCAATTCTTCGTTCAAAACTTTTGGTTGTATGCACAACCATAACCATCTGGTATTTGATGTCATTCTATTTTACATCATCAGGGTTAACTTTTTGGAGATCATCAACTAAAACATTTGAAGCACTCAATTTACCAGCCAAGAAAGCTTCATAGCTTGACACTAACGTAGTGAACAAAGCTAAGTGCTCTTCATCAATTAAACAGTTTGCTTTGGAGGTCTAAAATTTTGATTTCTAACATTAACTTGATGAATATTTTGCTGAAGGTGAATTGATAAATATAAGCTTACAGGGGTGATGAATACTAAATTTGGCTTAGAACTGAATACTAAGAAACTTCAGGTTCTTTGATCTCAGGAATGATAGGAAGACCTGATTGTAAGGCTCTAAATTGTATAGATTACAATGTCAAGTGAAAAGTAAAATCCAAGATAGAAAAAACTTTTAAAAAGAAGTAAGTTTTCAAATGCATGTAAAAACTTTAAGTTCATGCGAGAAATTTTATTTCATGTGAAAACATTTAGTTCATGCGAAAACTTATATGATGAGAAAATTTTTGGAAGTTTTCTTGTGAAGTTCAATATGTATAAAAGTTGTTTTGCTTTGTATTTCATTATGTTTGTTTCATTTGTAAAGTGCTCTAAGCGTGAGAGAGTAGAGTATTGTATGATAGGCCGCCCAAAGGGGCTCAACTCAGGTGCATTGATCTTAAACGATGTAAACTTCTTTGTTATTGTAATTGTTTGGTTAGTAATATCCATTTGAGTTTGTTTAAAGTTTGTTGATATCACATACGCACATATCATTCTTAATTTGATTATCAGTGTAATATTTTGTGGATTCGATCATTATATAAACTTTATAGATAAGTTTGATTATGCTAACCTAAGGGTAGTGAGGGGTTGGAAAGTGCTAACCAAAGTCAAATAAGAGATTGTGGAGGTAAAAAAAGAGCCGACTCTAAGGTAGTAGTGATTGAGGAGGAAGATATTTTTAATGAGCTGAAAGTTCAAAAAAGGTTATGATTGAACCTGATGTCATGAGCGTTTAAACTGTAAAAGGATTTAACAAATTATTTTGTGATGACAATTCCCTTATTAGAAATGTTAAGAATCATCAGATTGACAACTTTTCATGAAAAGATGGTTAAACTGAACAAATGAAAATTGTTGAAGGTATAAAACAAATAAAATGTAGCAATGAATGATCAAAATGTGATAGTCATATTTTTTTAAAAGATAAGTGATTTTGAAAGATACAAACAACAAATGAAAATTCAGAAACTGATATGCATAGAAGTTGTCAAGTATCCATTTCTCATTTACATAAAGTATCCTATCAAAGAAAGCATGTACGTAGAAGTATAGTTTTCATAATGGGATTAAGAGACACATAATAATATTCTGCCCTTACAAGGCTGAGGGTAAACGCCTTGTGAATCACGATCTAGCAAAGCCAATTGTTAAACCACAAAACGTAAAGGTTCTTATTCTAAATGATCACAAAAGGTTTAATAAAAGAATTATTTTTCTAAATCTCAAATAAAATGGATAACCAGAAAAGAAAAAAATATAGTTAATGAAAAGCACGGTTCTCCTAAAAATTATAAATATAGTTTTTCTAATACTCACTTTAAAAGGGGAATGCAGATTTTCCAAAAGTTAATAAACAAAAGGTTGAAACACAAGTATTTGAAAAACGAATATTTTCAAAATTGTAAGTAGGGATTCATCTTTTATTTTATCAAACATACTAGCTTAAGTAAATGTTAAGAATGATTATGTGTTCCAAGAGGTTATGTATGTTGATTAATTTGGTGATACAAGACCACTATGGCTTGAATCTCCCTACTCAACTAATTTGTTGATTGTAGTCAAGGAGGACTATTAGTTGATCGTGATTGCTCCAAGGCACAAGACACGAAGGATTGTTTATATGCATTATGATCAATCAATAAAGACTATATGACGATTGGCCGATTGTATTTAATTCAATATGATAGAGATAAAAACATAGTTTCCCAATTTAAATTGAACAAAAAGACGTTAAATTCAAAGTTTCGCAAGGAAAAAGGGGAGACAAATCAAAGAGATTAATATTTGTTTCTTTGTAAAACTAAAACTATTGTAGAAAGCGCTCATAGAAGTTTTACTTTTCTTTTTAGTTTGCTTATAGTTTTTGAGTTTTCATGGAAGTTTTACTTTTCTTTTTAGTTTGTTTTGAGTTTTTGCTTAATAAAAACAAAAACTAAAAACTAAAAAACTAAAATTGAGTTTTCACATTATGAATAAGAGCAAATGATAGTACATCTATTAATAATATGTCACAATAAAAAGTGACAATGTTTTAAATGATTATTATATATGTGTTAGACTACGTATATTCATGAGCAAGAAATGAACTATACGAAAAGATAGTAATAGTTTATTATCAATGGTTTAATAATAGTGTGAAAATAAACTATTACTATTATGATGTTAACCCATATCAAAGTATGTGTGAGTGTACGTGTACATAAACAAAATTCTATTATATATATGTTAGGTGATACTAGGTAATGCTATGAGATCAATGTCATGGAGATGCTAGTAGCATATGGTTCATGGATATTCCCAGGAAACATAAAATTGATTTTGATTCAAGATAGGACTTCTCTGTTTAGCTAAGCACAGATCGAAGTTTTTTTCTTAAGTTACATTTAATTATGCAAATCATAATTGATCCTAAATTTGTTTGGATTACACTATTCATGTGCTAACCGATTCTGCATCATGAAGATTGGGATACTTCTAGTGATACCTTGCTTGTCTTGAAAATAGACAACTTTTTTTATTATTAATTATGATTGTGGGGAACATAGTGTAACCTTAATGTACCTTACACAAAAAGAAATTAAAAAATTAGGCGTGTATTGATAATAGATATTTATTTGTATAATTAGGTGAAGTACATTGTTTTTGTAAACTTAATAAGATAAAAATAAATTACCATTTGCATCTTTAACATTTATTCTTTTGAGCCATTTGCGTACTTATAGTTTCAAAGCTTTGATTTGCATACCTGAAGTTTAAAATTTTAGTCATTTGCATCACTAATGTTGTTATTATGTAATCATTTGAATTTAAATGACTAACGGTGTTAGTGAAGTCTGTTAACAGCCCCATATCATTTGTCTTTTCTAAGGGTATTTTTTTGTCATTTCTTTTAATCCTATTATTATATTATTTTCATAATTCAATCCATATTCATTCTAAGTCTGTAACATCTCGTATTTTCGTTAAATTAAAAGTTAATGTTGTTATATTCTTGTAGGGACCATTGTTGTCAATTATGAAACTTGTGGGTTACTTATGCTTATTCCTTAGTTTGTCATTATTTCTTTAATTGGAAAGTTAATAATTTAATTATTAAATTGAACATAATAATAATAATAATAATATTAATACTAATGATATATTAATAGTAATAATAATAAATTTTTTTCATTATAATCATAATAACAATAATAATTATAATGATAATAATAATAATAATAATAATAATAAGTTATAAAAGTTAACAAGTTAGATTAATGTTAAACTTAAGTTAAGGGAGTGTTTTGTCATTTTAGAACTTTAAAAGAAAGTTAATTGCATAAAATAATAACAAATCAACTACAAGGGGCCATGTATAAAATTTAAATTTTCAAAACCACCCCCCACCCACTTTAACCCCATAATTCCGGCCAAGAGCCGGCCATACTCCGGCCGAGCTCCAGCAACCCCAAAAACCACCCGAAATCGATCGTTTGTTATTCCAAAACCGTTCCAAATCATTCTAGAACATGTTTCGAACTTGAATGCACCTATTAATCGCGTTTAAACACCGGTTACAAGCTTAATCGAATACATAACCGAAGACCTTTAATCTCATAGTCGTTCGAGCATTAAACTCAAATAATAATCCAATTAATCGAACATAAACAATCACTTAACTATCTCTAATCTATTCTCACTTCCAATTTCACCTGAAACACACACCAACTTCGAATTCGATTATCATCTTCATCGCAACCTGCAACCTATTCGAACATCATCATTTGGATATCAAGATCCAAAATTAATAGAGAGCTTTGGATCTAGTACACCATTAGAAGCTCCCTATGCAACAAATTTGATTATCTTTATCAATTTCTCATTAATCGATTCGACATAACTGCGGCATGTTCTTCATATGTTCATCAATCTGACTTCAATCTGGGTAAACACACATAACACATGATCGTATGATCATTACAAACAAAAGCCCTATTATTACAATAATCGTAATCGAATTCATTATCAATTTGGGTTGAATTTGTTCTAGGGTTATTTGGATTTGGGGGTTTCCTTGTAATTATGTTATTAAGAATTAAGGACCGATATACACCACGACTGTGGTTTGTAAGGTCCCAGGTTCGAATCCAGGCACCCTCAATTTAATTTTTGGGCTTTTTGAGCCTTTAAAAAAATATAAAAAATATAAAAATTAGTATTGTAACTTTAATTATTTTCAAAATCATCAAGTTATTTTTTGCGATTTTTCTTTAATATAAACATTTATAAAACAATATAACAAAGATCATTTTTAGTTATTTCTTATAAAATGGATTTTAAATGATGGTTTAAATTAATAAATTATTTTTGGTCCAAAATATACCTTTAATTATTGTTAAATCATGATTATTTTAAATAATTGTAGAAATTTATTAAAACTTTATATTTAAATTTTACCAATTATTATAAATGATATAATTGCATTTCTCATATTTAATTACTTAAATGGTGTAATTCTTTTTATAAATAAATCCATTATTTACTTTTTTGTTTATCAAAAATCCCAAATCCCTATTGAAACCCTAGCTCACGTGCGAATCGTTAATATCATCTTTAAACGTAAACTTGAAACTTATACGTTTAGGTAACTTGTAAAAAATCGTTGGAGTCTCGTTTAAATTCTTATCATCACCTTATATATGTCAAGTGAGTTTCCATGCCCCTCTTTCTATTATTTCACACCTTTTGGGGTGAAACATATTATTTTATAAACTTACACATGTAAACCTTTGTATACTAGTAACGCACTTCCAATTCATCTTTACTTTTTGTCATGGTTAGTTGTATTATTGTCTGTGTTATATAAGATACATTATATGTTAACAATCATTAACTATTGCTAGCCTGGCGACGTCATAGATCTATGGGCCTCACAAGCCTATTTTGTGCTAAAGATGATGTTATTGCCGGCTCCTGATGACGTATGCTTGTTCATCATGGGAACCAAGTACACTTAACTAATCGTTATATACTTGTAAACTTATTCTTAGTCAAGGTTTGATTGTAGCTATATGTGTTCTATAAACTTGCATAATTGGTAACCATTGACATGAATTGCTACTTGTAAATCTTTTTATATATTTATGTATACGTAACCCATGGAAACTCATCAATTTTCATAGTTGACCTTTTATTTTTAATATGTTTCAGGAAATTCTCAAGTTCGATGATCTTATCGAAGCGTGCTCATACCTAGGATTTGGACCTAGGAAAAATGAATAATTTATTTTGGATGTTTATCTTATGTTATGTTTTATTCTTGTTTGAGACTTATGGATGTAATTTGCATTTTAAAACTTATGACAATAATATTCTATGGTTGTGAACAATCTTAACCCGCACATCTCGACAATTCCACCGTTAAGGTCGGGGTGTGACAATGGTGGTAATGGTGAGGGTGGTGGTAGCGGTGAGGGTGGCTACGGATTACAGGGAAGAGAGAGGTGGTGGGTGTAGGTAAGGTTGATGATGATGATGATTTTAGTCATATAAGATGTGGGGATGGGTTTTAATAAAGTGAGAATTAAATATATTTTTGTCAATTCACATAAAACTAATGGTATTCAGTGTTAGGACTCAAATGGAGACAAAACAATAAACTTTAGGGGTCAATTCGAGGCTTTAAAACTATAGGGATACAAACGGTTAAAATAGAAAAATGTCAGGGATGTAAATGGTAATTTACTCCAAGCTTTTAGAAGGACATAAATGAAGGTTCCTCCTTTGGAACCATATTTCTAAAACATACGTTAGACTAAGACTATGAATTGACTTTAAATGCTTAGCATACAGGATATGCAACATGAAGAAATAGGGAATCTAGTGGTAGCATTCGGGAGGAGTCAAGAAGTTAATTCTTGGATATTTGGAACAAAAGCTGATGACAGTATTCAACATATCATCGTCTAAAGCCATTGTTAAGCGGGATTCTATTGGAACATTATGAATGACAATAGCTTGGATGATAGTGTTTTGCCACTTTATAGTGCATTTGATTGTATTAGAATGTATAGCTTTCATTTGGTTAAAGTGTGTAATTGTTCGTTAGTGATTTACGTAAGTGAAATTCTGTAAGTGTAGCAAAATTGAGTAATTTTGCTTAGAGTGAGTGAAATTGAGTAATTTTGCTTAGAGTGAGCGAAATTGAGTAATTTTTCCTTACTTAAGGCCCATGTCAATTTAGTTTTATGTCTTCTAATAAATAACATATTATGCTCGTTTGAAAGAGAGAGGTTCTGAAGCGAAGATGTTTGTATTTTTAAAATTCTTTATACAATCTTCTTTATGAATTAAAGATCAATGTATAAATTATGTTATGATGTTGATGATCTTGATTGCATGATTTTTGTCATGAGCACGAGACACCAAGCACATAGATTTCACTGGTGCATTTGGTGAGTTTTAGCCAAACATAAACATCTGGGACCTTTATATGCACCTACACTATTCTCACTCCTAAAAGGATTTGAGTTTTAGAAAAACATAAAGTTGGTTTTTCTTTAAATTTTTAAAAAGTTAGTTGAATAATGGGTTACATCAAAAGGTGGAGAATCATCATTACAACTTGTATCTCCTATCAATCCACCTAAGGTAGCAACAAAGATTCATTAGTGATGTAAAAAATTGAATCTGAAGGAAGAGATACTAAACACCAGAAACTCACGAAACAATAAATTAAGGTGATTAGACGTATATTTAATAGAGTTGATAAGATACAGAGTGAAGTTTATACTATTCGAGCATATGTGAAGCCTATAAAGACTGCAAAAAAGGCATCTTCACTAGAGTCTGTGTAACAGCCGGAAATTTTAAAAGACAAGAAAGAAAGAATAATAGTGTAAAAACAAAGAAAACATAATTTAACCCAAGTTGAGGGGTTAAATGTGTAAAGCCCGGTTATTTATTTTCTTTGAAGCCGACGAAAGAAGAAAAAAATAAAGTCCAAAGTCGAGGGACCAAAATTGCCAACGAGAGAAAGTTGGGTGAGTGGAAGTATTTAAAGGGAGAGGGTAGCCCTCACCCTCTCCCCGTACTTGTAAAAATCAGCCAAAGAGAGAAGAGGAGAAGAAAAGGGAGAAAAAGGAGAAAAAGCTTGGTTCGAGTGGATTCAAGTGTGCAAAATCAAAGTGTAGCGGGTCTAATCGAAGCTCTTATCGTTGTGGTCATTTGTGTGAGTTCTAGGACCCCTCTTTTACACGTTTTTGAATGATTTTAGGGCTGGAACACATCTGAAAATCGTTTTGAAGTATGTGTGTGTGTGTGTGTGTGTTTGACCCGTGTGTATGTGTTTGTGTATGATGCGAGTGATGTATGATTTCGGGCTTGTGTGTGATTGAATGGTTTTGTGGTATGTTTTTCTAAGGTTTAGGATGGTTGATTTAGGCTTAGAATGGGTTTGGAAGAGCTTGGAAGTCGAAAATGGTAGATTGGATACGGGATGAACTGCATTATGCATCAGCTAGGGCTAGGCGATCGAATGGAGGCCATACGGCCGAATGATGTGCGATTGAGGTTCATTCGCACGATTGAAGTTCATTCGCACGATTGGGGGCTAATCACATGGGGAGTCATGCGACTGAGAGCCCATTCGCATAAATGCTCATCCGCATTAGTTTCATCTGCACTAGGTGTTCATTCGCATTAGTTCTATTCGCATGGGACTCATCAGTATGGAGTTCATCCGCATGAGGTCTATTCGCATGGTTGTTCATTCGCATACGTGTTCATCTGTATTAGTCCATTCGCATGATGTTCAATCGCCTGAAGGCCATGCAACTGAAGGGTGCCCATACGCCCAAGTAGGGTTGGTGTACCCGAGGAAAACGTAGTTTATGTACTGACTTTCGGGGTAAAGTGTAGATGTAAGTTTTGACGTGGAAGATTCCCGTAAGTTCATGTAAGATGACTGTTGTGGCCTTAGAGGTTATGTTGGGCATGATGTTGATGATGTATGATGTTGTATGTTTGTGCATGATGTATGTATGTATGATGATGCCCTTTATGATGATGATGACTGTGTATGTTATGTTCCTTGTTATGATGTATGTTTATCTTTCCCATGACTTTACGTTGAATATAAAGTTATCAATGCAAAATCGAACTGTAGCGGGTCTAATCGAAGCTCTTCTCGTTGCAGTTGTTTGTGTGAGTTCTAGGACCCCTCTTTTACACGTTTTTGAATGATTTTGGGTCTGGAACACATCTAAAAATCGTTTTGAAGTGTGTGTGTGTTTGACCCGTGTGTATGTGTTTGTGTATGATGCGAGTGATGTATGATTTCGGGCTTGTATGTGCTTGAATGGTGTTGTGGTGTGTTTCTATTAGGTTTAGGATGGTTGATTTGGGATTAGAATGGGTTTGGAAGAGCTTGGAGGTCGAAAATGGCAGATTGGGTTCGGGATGAACTGCATTCTGCATCAGCTAGGCTAGGTGACCAATGGAGGCCATGCGACTGAATGAGATGCGATTGAGGTTCATTCGCACGATTGAGGTTCATTCGCATGATTGGGGGCCAGTCGCATGGGGAGTCATGCGACTGAGAGCCCATTCGCATAAGTGCTCATCCGCACTAGGTGTTCATTCTCATTAGTTCCATTCACATGGGACTCATCCGTATTGAGTTCATCCGCATGAGGTCCATTCACATAGGTGTTCATTCGCATAGGTGTTCATCCTCATTGGTCCATTTGCATGATGCTCAGTCGCCTAAAGGCCATGCGACTGAAGGGTGCTCATACGCCCAAGTAGGGCTTGTGTACCCGAGGAAAATGTAGTTTATGTACTGACTTTCGGGGGAAAGTGCAGATGTAAGTTTTGACGTGGAAGATTCCCGTAAGTTCATGTAAGATGACTATTGTGACCTTAGAGGTTATGTTGGGCATGATGTTGATGTTAATGATGTATGATGTTGTATGTTTGTGCATGATGTATATATGTATGATGATGCCATGTATGATGATGATGACTGTGTATGTTATGTTCCTTGTTATGATGTATGTTTATCTTTTCCGTGACTTTACGTTGAATGTTAATAAATGAAATGAAAGTATTATGTAACGTAAAGTGAAAGATAATGAAAAGAGGAACATGATGAATGAATGCATGCATTAATGAATGATGAAAGTAATGAAAGTCTTGCAAGCCTTGTATGTCGGGACACGCCCCTTTGTAAGGTGTTAGCCCAACGGTGTGCGGGTTCGCTACCCCGGGAGGATGCACATCGGGGTCTTTCTTTGTGATTGACCATTTGTATCGAACCATTGTTGCTTGCCTTAGGTACTGTGGCCAGGAGTTGTTGTGCACCGTAATGGAAGGTCTATGATAGCCTTAGGCCTAGTACCATGAGACTGAAGTGCATAGCACATGACAATGGTACGCCTGAACTTTATCTTAGGTACTGTGGCTAGGAGGTGTTGTGCACCGTAATGGAAGGTCTATGATAAGCTTAGGCCGAGTACTAGAAGACTGAAGGGTAAAGTTCATGGTTTTGATGGAAAGAAAAGATGTAATGATGAACGAATGAATGAAAGTAAAAATGTATAAACGAATGGAAGATAACGAATGAACGATGAAGATAATAATAATATTATCTATGTGTACGTATAATGTATGATCACATGAAAGTAAAGAACGGTTTTAACGAAAGATAAAGTATGTTTTATTATAAAACTAGAACTCATTCAGCAACGCTGACTTTTATGTGTTTCCAGTTAGCAGGTAATGTTGCTGAGGATGGCACGGGGCGGCTACTCAGCTCTTTTGGACGACATTCTTTTGATTAATGTTTTTACATAGTAATGCAAACGAATGATGTTTTGAAATGAACGATTGTATTAACTTGCAAAACCATTTGTAATGATATGAAAAGTTATTTTTATGTTTTTGTTGTGATGTTTTATCAATGTTAAATATAAAGTTATATGAATTATGTGAAATGATTTACCAGCTGTAAGAGTCCGGGAACGGGGCCTTACAAAAAGGACACAATAGTATATTATATTTTGTACAAAATGTGGTATGGCTACCCATAACACCCTGCACACTTCTTTTTATCGACTTCTAGAGAGAGAAAACAGAGAAAGCTTTGGTTTAGAGTGAAGGAGAAGAATTGGCTGAATTCAAGGTAAGAATCTATGTTTTAAGGTGTTCTTGTTGGTTTTTAGCCTCGGTTACATGCTTATATGTGTTGTTTGTGTTCGGGTTGTGTTTTGGTGGATTTTAGGTGGTCGAACTCAGTTGCATTCGGGTTTTGAAGAGGCCATACTCAAAAGTTGTCAAAGATGAGTTCTAGAACCTCCTTTTACATGTTTTTAACTGATTTGGGGTTGGAAATGCATGAATAAATATTTTTATAAAATAGGTATTTGTACCCGTATGCTGATGTATGTGTGATTGTGGGTGGGGTATGATTTGGACGCATTTTGATGTTATGATGGTGTTATGTGCATGTTATGATGCTTAGAATGTTAGAACTAAGCTTAGAATGCGTTTGAATGAATGATTGGATAAGTTTTGCCTCGGTACTGGTGCTAGGCTTTGTGCGGAATGAATGGGGGTCTACTTATAAACTTCAGCCCAATACTCGTTTAGTGCCTATGTTTGGGGTAAAGTTATGTACGGGATCCTTGTCGCTTGCTCCGGTACTGGTGCCAGGTTTTGTGCGTAATGAATGGGAGTTTATTTATGGACTTTGGCCCAGTACTCGCTTTGTGCCGACTTTTGGGGTATAGCTGTGACATTGATCCGGAAGGAATGAACGAAAGATGGTTAATGAATGAAATATATGGTATGAAAGTTAAAGAAAATGAATGATGAAGTACATTGAACGGAAGTATGAATGACGATGAAAGATAATAATAAGATTATCTATTTGTGCGTACGATGCATGATCGCGTATGAAAGTAAAGAATGGTTTTAAACGAAAGAAAAGTATATTTTATTTTAAAACTATAACTCGCTCAACAACGCTGACTTTTATGTGTTTCCAGTTGGCATGTAATTGTTGTTGAGTATGGCACGGGGCAGCTATTTGGCATTTTTGGATGGCATCCATTTTATGTTGTGATGATGTTTTTGCATTGTAGTGCGAACAAATATATTTTTATGATTATGAATGTCATATTAACTTGCAAAAGCAATTATGAATGGATTTAAATTATTCCGCTACTTTGATTAAATAGTTATATCTTTTATGTGCGATGATTGACCAGCTGTAAGTATCCGGGAACGGGGCCTTACAGTCAGGTATTGGGTTTAAGGATGATGGTGATGCTAATTGTTTATGTACCTTGACAGGATCAGAGATCACAAGTTTGATGTATCAGAATATAAAGCAGCGGAATACAAACACGAATTAGACAAATTGTAGCAAGCCAACGATATTTGTGAGCATTAAGATCGCATACAGTTATAGGGAGAATATGAATTTCTGATTTCTAGGAATGTTTATAGATGTAGAATATTTCTAATCGAATCAATCAATCATTCCATTCAATTGCTCATTTCACTCATGATTACAATAGGTTGTCACTCCTTATATAGAGTGCAACAGTCACTGCTGTTTCATGGAAAGTGACAACTGGCAGATCCAATACAGAAATAACTAATTCTTAACAAACTACTGAAATGTTCACAACTACTGAGAACATATCACAAGTTAAGTACAAAATATAAAACTACTGAAACTACAACGACTGAAGAACAAGCTCTTCAGTCGTTTTACAAAACTACTGAAACATAGAAAATAAAACTACTGATATCACAACTACTGAAGAAGTACTCTTCAGCAGTTGTGACAAACTACTGAGGCTTCAGTACTTGATCTTCAGACTTTGACCTTCAGGTGATTCATCAGCTGATGACTTCAGTAGATATCATCAGCTGATGTCTTCAGTCTTTGTCTTCAGACTTTGTACATCAGTTGTTGATCTTCAGCACTTGTGAACTCTTCAGCTGTTGTTCTTCAGTACTTTGGTCTTTCAGCTTCAGCACTTGTGTTCTTTAGCTGTTGTACTTCAGCACTTTGGTTCTTCAGCTGTTAAGGTCTTCAGCACTTGATCTTCAGCTGTTGAAGTCTTCAGCACTTGTCAAACTACTGATGAGGCTTTCAGCAGTTGTTGTGATACCGTGTGGGACTTAGATTTTCTGATCTTGGCTCATTGGTTCTTTTGGTCCACAAACTCCCCCTGAACCAATGCAGCCAAAACCTCTAACTTATTTATACTCCCACTTATTGATGGCAAAATGTTTGTCTTTTTCCTTCTTGATCAGTAGAGAAGATGACCCATGTACGCTCCGGCCTGGAAGAAATCTCAAATATTTGTTTGGCAGAGTATGAATGGGAACTCTGTTTTGGGGAACTGGACACAGAGTTGTTATCCCATTCATGAGATTTACTTCCCCATAATGAGTCTGTATGACTCACGAACATAGGCCTCAAGGAGAACAATTTGTTCCTCTTGAGAGAGTTCTTCAGCTCCTCCTTCGAAGAAGAACTCTGGACCATAGTACTCTGATAAGTACTTCATGGTCCTGCCATTTTTCAGCTCCACCGTAGTTACCTCCCTATATACAAATTCATCAGGATGGTTGCCTTCAAGGAGTAACTGGAGCTCATTCTTTTGGATGTCTTCAAGCTTTTTATATAACAACCCCTTCTTAATCATCTTGTTTTCTAGTAAGGCTTGAGGTGTCTTCTTTGCTTGGTGAGCTTTCTTGAATTCATCAATGATTTCCCAAGGTGAGACTACAACGGCCAACATGATGGTAGATTCTATTGTTTTTCGTACTTGGCCGTTGTATCTATGTGGGATAGTTCTTTTATGGATTCTAGAACTCACCCTGGGGTCTGGCCATACTCTCACTCTCTCCTTCTGATACTGAAAGGTGTGCCTGAGAGTGTACAGCCTTTGAGCATGCCCTTTCATGGCTTGAATAGATGATGACTGAGGAAATTCCTTGTCAACCATCTTCAACAGTTGCTCATCGTGCTGTTTCTGCTGTTCTTCTTCTTCTATCTTGACTCTGACCATTTCCCTTTGAGAGTCAGGTGTGATCATGGATTGACTCTGGGGTTTTGGTAGCTTCAGAACAGCAGAGAGTGGCAGACTATCATCTTCATCCTCTTCTTCTTCTTCTTCTTCCATCCTCAGCACCCTTCTCCTCCTTCGGGGTACATCACTGGATGATGGTTGGGTTGGTGAAGGGATTGGTTTTGAAGAGAGAGGATGTTTGGATTTTGGCTTAGAGGTTGGTTGGGAGATTTGAGGGATAAGATCTGTTTGAGTGGGTGGAAGGGAAGGTTGATCTAGCATCCTTGTAGTTAATTTCGCCTTTGTGAGTTTAGCCATCTCTAACCTTTTGCCAGCCCCAGCCTCATCAAGGGCTTCCACAATAATCCCTTTGTTGAATTGCTCAGACAGACAGATTCTGGTGGCTATAGCCAGAATGCTGTCCCTGGACCATGCGCGGATCTCCATTAATGATCTTCCCAAGTATTTTGCAATAAAGCGGATCATTATTTCCAACCTCTCTTTCTCAAGAGCATCATACCCTGCCCATCGGTTTGTATCTCTTGTACCTCTAACCTTCTGATCTCACTATCCAGTGTGGCTGTGTCAAACCCCTGCCTGAAGAGTTGTTCAATTATTTTATCCATGGAGCGGCTGTGTGTGGTGTCAGCTTCTTTGACCAGCTCCTCCAAGGATTTGTCTTCAGCAGTGTGATCATCAGCACTTCTCTTTCGCTTGTACGTGAGCAGAGGTTGCTTTTCTTTTTCCTCCTCTTCCTTTTCCTTAGATCTTTTCCTCTTTCTTTCTTTCACTGCAGTACTCTCCCCCTTTTTGGTTGCATTGGAGGAAGGGGTTGGTACCGCAGAAAGAGTCTTTTGGACAGCAGCATCAACCAGGGGCTGTAATGTTGAGGAAAGCCTCTCATCAAGGGCTTTGATCACTATATCAGTGATTATGGGGGTGATGAGAGGGAGGGAATTTTGGAGTATAGCACCTATTTGCTCAGGAGGGTTCTGTTCCTGAGAAGTAGGGCCTGAAGCAGAGGCGGGTGGTTGATTTTGGGGTGGCTCAGTGTTTGGGAAACCTTCAAGGGAAGGTGCCATCTGTGGGTGTATGATGGTGGCAGATGGACTTGCATCCTGAGACATCTTGGCCAGCAGCTCTTTGAGTCTGCTAACCTCATCCTCTAGAATGGTATTTTGAGCAACTACATCATAGAAGAAGCTCAGGTCATCATCAGTTGATACTGAATCACCTGACCTCCTGCTTAGAGCAGGATTTACATGCACTGGGTGTAGACCAGTTGGTGCATGTGCCCCTTGTGCTTGGTACTGGGGACTTCCAGCCTCAGGACAATGTCCATCATCAGCTGTTGCCTCTAGGGAGGTCTTAGCAATGTTACCAGCCTCACTCTGGTCATGTGCTGAGTCAGAGGAGGTGGCAGCCTCACTAGATATTCTAAGCTCCTTGTCTACACCAGAGATAGAATTGGGAACCCCTGTGCTGTGGGTTCTCAGGTGCACTGTGTTCCTCCCCCTCAATTGTAGAGGAATTCCCAGTAGTAAGTGGTTTCTGGGGAGGGGGTGAGGAGTGCAATTGAGTCAGCACTTGTGCAACTATTAAAGTTGGGCTGTGAGGGGCGGTTGTTTGGGGTAAGGGGTGAGAAGCAGTGTGCACCTGGGGTGGATGGTGCTCTTCAATGGCAATCTCCTCAAGTGAGTGAGATCCCAGATAAGTAGGTGCCCCTTGGGTTGCTGCAGGCTCCTGTTGAGAGGAAGCCTGAGCGGCTGTGGCTGGAAGAGTCATCGTATCCACTAGGGGTTAGGACTAGTGGATATATCCTGCGTTTGTGGTGCAGGAGCATCCTCAGGGGACTCAATTCCCTGAGTAGCCATTTTGGGTTTCTTTTTGGTGGTTTTGGTGGGGACATTGATTTGGAGGTGGTGGCTGTGGGTTCCAGCTGCGTGGGTTTTCGCAGCTTGGCAGCCAGTTTGAGTGTCCGGTCAGAGTTGTGCCGGGAGTATACTTCTGGCAGAACAGCCGTAGCAGGGACTCCCAAGCCACAAGTCCCTCAGCATTAAGCTGGTCTATAATAATGGCCATTATGAACCGTGGATAGAGTATCCAACGGTTGGCAGTTAGTTTTTGAGCCATATCTTTGAGCTCTGAAAATATTAATTCTGAAAAATTCAGTGGTTGTTGCTCAAGGATAGAATACATTACCTGCTGCCATTTGGTGGACATTTGATCCCAAGACGATGTCTTAGGGGCCAAACATACATTGACCATGTGAAAAATCAGCGCTCAGCGTCATTAAAGTGTTTCTTCATGATGGTGGTGGCACTGAGATCACCTTGATATCCATGCTGAGCAAGTGATAGATCTATGGTGCCCTTCGGATATCCAGCAGGAGAGGTAGCATCACTCAGGTTGAAGAATTTTACGGATTGTTGCAGGAGTAATCACTACTTCTTTGTTGTTGACGACTGACCGGAGGGATCGTGTGTTGCTCTCCTCAGTTGTAACAGTAACGTTCATCCAAAATGGTTCAAGGATTCGGCATGTAAAACGGGGTTCAGAAGGAATGCCTTGTTGTATTGGGACTGAACCATAAGATCGATAGCAGTATCGAACTTAGTCCAGATCGGCGATTTTGTGAGGTAGGCAACACAATTGTGTCGCGGTTTAATTTGCATAGACGCCATGGAAGTTTTGGAGAGGAACGTTAGGTTGAAGAAGATGAAGCATGGAGAGCTCAGGTTAGGGTATTTATAGGGTACGGGTGAGGAAGCGACTGAAGGATGTGGTGTTAGTCATCAGTAGTTTTAAACGACCGTTGACATGGTATTATCCTTTCAGACGTTGAAACAGCTGAAGTCGTGGTGTTAGGCATCAGTAGTTTAGAAAACTACTGAAGACCGTGGTTTTGACTTCAGATGATTGAAACAACTGAGGACATGGTGTTTGTCATCAGTAGTTATGAAACTACTGAAGACAGTGGTTTTGTCATCAGCTGTTGTAAACAACTGAAGACTTGGTATTGGTCATCAGTAGTTATAAAACTGCTGAAGACGTGGTTTTGCTTCAGTTGTTTAAAATGAAACAGCAGTTGTACAAACGACTGAAGAGAGAGTTCTCTTCAGCTGTTTTCGTCAATTCTTAGCTTTTCAGCTGTTTCAAACTATCCTCAACACATTCATCAGTTTTTATGACTGATTTCAGTTGTTTCATAGGACATCAGTACTTATCTGTTTTTACTGATTGCAATAGTTATGACTGCATCAGTAGTTGTAACTACTTCAGTAGTTTAGAGCAGATGAAGTACTTCAGTACTTGTGAGACATTTAGCCTTCAGTAGTTATAAAAACTACTGAGGTTAAAAGAGCTCATCAGTACTTATATTGGACAGGTACTTATGATCATCATATGAATTACTGAGATCATCAGTAGTTGTCACTATTCTAGCTGCAGCATACCAAGCCTTAACACCAGTTTTGGAAAGTTGAACTATCCAAAGGCTTAGTAAAAATGTCTGCAAGCTCATCAGCACTAGGCACAAACTTAGGATCAATCAGACCTTTTTCAAAACAATCCCTTATAAAATGATGTCTGATCTCTATATGTTTGGTCCGAGAGTGCTGGACTGGATTTTTGACAATGCAAAGAGCTGAATCACTATCCATTAACAATGGAGTCTTAGTCTCTGTAATGCCATAATCCAAAAGTTGGTTTTGAAGCCAGAGTACCTGAGATGTACAGCTTGCAGCAGCAATGTACTCTGCTTCCGCAGTGGATGTAGCAACTGAGGTCTGTTTCTTGCTCTGCCAAGAAATCAAGCAGTTGCCTAGGAATTGACATCCACCAGAAGTTGATTTCCTGGTCAACTTACACCCTGCATAGTCACTGTCAGAAAAAGCAACTAATTTACCAGAATGTCTGGTAGAATACCATAAACCTAGAGATGGAGTGCCTTGCAGATATCTAAAGATCCTCTTGACTGCAATCAGATGAGACTCTTTAGGTGCAGCCTGAATCTAGCACAAACACATGTAGCAAACATAATATCTGGTCTAGAAGCTGTTAAATACATCAAGGACCCAATCATACATCTGTAAAGTGTTTCATCAACCACTTTACCTTTCTGATCTGAGTCCATTGTGTGGTGCTGCTCATGGGAGTAGAACAGGGCTTACAGTTTTGTAAATCAACTTTTGCAAAAGATCTTTGTATATTTGGATTGATGAATAAAAATTCCATCAGCCTTTTGTTTGATTTGCAACCCCAGAAAGAACTGTAATTCTCCCATGGCACTCATTTCAAACTTCTGTTGCATCAACTTTGTAAAGGCATCACACAACTTTGGATCAGAGGATGCAAAAATGATATCATCTACATAAATTTGAACAAGTAGATTATGCTGCCCAGCTTTCTTAATAAATAAAGTCTTGTCTATGGAGCCTCTAGTGAAATTGTTTTCCAGAAGAAAGTTTGATAATGTCTCATACCAGGCTCTGGGAGCTTGTTTTAACCCATAAAGAGCTTTATCAAGCTTATACACCCAATTAGGATGTTTATGTCCTCAAAGCCTGGAGGTTGACATACATAAACCTCTTCTTTAACTTTTCCATACAAAAATGCACTTTTGACATCCATTTGAAAGACTTTAAGGTTTTTGATAAGCAGCATAAGCTAAAAACAATCGAATTGCTTCCAGTCTGGCTACAGGGGCAAAGGTTTCATCATAATCAATACCTTCTTCTTGTGCAAACCCCTGAACAACCAGTCTGGCCTTGTTCTTAACAATAAGCCCATTTTCATCAGTTTTGTTCCTAAACACCCATTTAGTGCCTATTGCACACTTACCTGGAGGTAGAGGAACCAGTTCCCACACTTGCTGTTTTTTGAACTGAAGAAGCTCAAGCTGCATGGCATCAACCCATCCATTGTCCTTTAAAGCAATGTGATAATTCTTTGGCTCTTGCTGACTGATGAAGAGAGCATAGAAGCAGAAATTTGACAATTGACTTCTTGTTGATACTCCAGCAGTGATATCACCAATGATTTGAGACATAGGGTGATTCTTCAGATCTTGATACACAATGAGATCTGTGCAAGTGTTTGTAGCCGGTTCAGCAGCAACAGATGGTGATGGTGAATCATTTCCTTGAAACCAATCAGTGGATGGTAATTCAAAGGAAGTTGAATTCGAGGAAATCTCATCAGCATTTGTTGTGGATGGTGCTACTGGCGCTACAGGAACATCAGGTCTAGTAGAGTCAGGCAGCTGATCACTAAACCTAAGAGGTGAAACTGCAATCATCATCATCATCAGCAGTACCACCAGGTGGTGAACTGTTGACAGGAGCAACAGCAGGAGTTTGATAGGAACATATTGCAGTATGTCCAAATCAAATAACTCCACAGGACTTTGTGGAATCTTGTCCTTTGGAGATTCATTAAACTTAACATGTAGAGTTTCTTCAACCATCTTTGTTCTGCAGTTGAAGACTCTGTATGCCTTGCAAGTAGATGAATAACCAACAAAGTATCCTGCATCCACCTTAGGATCAAATTTGTGGAGTTGATCCTTTGTGTTGAGAATAAAACAGGGACACCCAAATGCTTTGAAAAATGAAATCAGAGGAGCCAAATGATGGAGAACTTCATATGGAGTCTTCATCAACCTCTGATTTACTAAAACTCTATTTTGCACATAACAAGCTGTGTTGACAGCTTCGGCCCAAAAGGTCAATGGCAAACCTGAGTCAGCCAGCATGGACCTGGCAGCTTCAATGAGGGTCCTGTTCTTTCTCTCCACTACTCCATTTTGTTCTGGAGTCCTTGGAATGCAGAACTGCCTTTTGATTCCCTTTGAAAGATAGAAGTCATCAAGTGTATGATTTCTGAACTCAGTTCCATTATCACTCCTAATACACTTGACTGGAAGGGAATACTGCTTCTCAATGTACAGCACAAAGTGGATAATCTTCTGAGCAGCCTCATCCTTTGAATGTAGAAAGAAAGTCCATACAAATCTGGAGTAATCATCCACAATTACCAGACAGTATTTCTTCTTTGCCATGCTCATTACTCTCACAGGACCAAATAGATCCATATGCAGTAGTTGCAAGCAGGCAGTGGACTTGGACACTTCAATAGGAGGAAATGAGACCTTGTGCTGTTTTCCTTTTAAACAAGCAGTGCATGTTTCATCACAGTGGAACTCCTTTATTGGTAAGCCTCTGACTAAACTATTGTGGCTAAGCTGATTCATGTTTTTGAGATTGACATGACCAAGCCTCCTGTGCCACAGTTTAGATTCTTGAAAGAGGCTTTGGAAAATAGGCAAGGATTGCCTTTGAGATCTATCTTCTTAGAGAGATCTAAGGCATACACTCTTCCTGTCCTGTTGGCTTTCAGGAGAGTGTGATCATCCAACACCTTGTCAATCAAGTGCAAAACTTTGGATGACAGAATCCTACAGTTTTGACTTGTGAAAAGGGCAACATGGCCTTTATCACACATTTGACTGACACTCAAGAGGTTGTACTTGAGATTTTCCACATGATTAACATCATCAAATTTGATTTCTCCATTGGAGACAAAGCCCTTACCGATGATGTAACCCCTAGCATCATTGCCAAAAGAGACAAATCCCTTCTTTCCTTGAGAGTAGTCATGAAGAGAGAGATGTTCCCAGTCATGTGCATAGATCCCCCACTGTCTACATACCAGATGCTACTTTGGCATGTTGAAGAACCCTGCAATAATAAACAATCAGTTAGTTTTAGAGACCCAACCTTTTTGGTTTTGGGCCTGGTCTCATCAATAGATGGTAAACTAACATGTTTATTTGTAACAACAGCCTAAGAAGAGGAAGATGGTGTAGAAGAGGAGTCCTTTGGCTTAGACCTCCTTTTCTGTGGTTTCAACATAGGAGAATCTAGTTGGTTAACTCTACCCAACAGATGTTGTACCATCATCACCAGCTGTGTCTGATTTTGTGATAAAGCTTTCAGCTCATCAGACACATTGCTAGTGGAGTTAGATAAGGTCCTATGTTGCACCTTCTTCTTTTGAGCACCCTCAGCTGTCACCTGTTTAACTCCTTCCTTTTTGAATTGCTTTAAGAACTTAAGGGTTACAGGATTTGATGTTGCTGATACAAATGTGGTCTCAACTCATTTTTCATTTTTACCATTTTCTTATTAATTTCTTCTTTTTGTTTGAGTTTGGAACCTCTTTTGTACCAACAATCATCTGTAAGATGATTGAACAAACCACATATTTCACATGGTTTCTTCTTCATCTTAGGTTGATCATCAACTAAAGATGGTGAAGCAACAGAAGACTTGTTCTTCAATGCTTTGAAAGCATTGGTTGCTTTCTTGACATCCTCTTTAGTAGCCTTCAAACTCTTTCTACTGCCAGTTTTCTTCTCTTCAGTGCTGACAGCAGTTGAAGTTTGAACTTCAGGTGTTAAATCCTGCTCTCCAGTCCTTTCAGGACCTTCAGGATTAACTCCTGAGTTGATCAACTTATTGATCATGTGAATGTCAGTATTTTGACCATCAACATCAACTGATAGGTTCAAGGAGGACTTGATGCTGACTGCCACTTCTGATTGTGCTGTATCAGAAGGTAGATCACATGATTTGATGGATGGTTATCACTCTCACCATCAGATTCTACCTCTGCTCTCGGGTAAAATCTGTAGGTGGAGCAGTGTGATTATAGCCAATGCCAAACTTCACATTTGAAGCAGATTGCTTACTAAGAAGCATTTCAAAACCTTTGCATGATTGTACCCATCTATCACACTCAACCTGGGTAACTGCAAGGTTTCTTTGAGATCTTTGTACTTCTCTAGAAGTACATCTTCTCTAGCCTTATCATCAATTATTTTGCAATTCAGTTTATAAACCTCATCATTTTTATCTTTGAGCACAAACTCAAACTCAGCTTTGTTTTTGGAAATTATTTGTTCTAGCTCAATGTTCTTATTAATTAAAGCTACATTTGCTTTCTAATGGAAGCAAATGCTGCTATGCATTGTTCAGAACATAATTTGGCTTTTGCCTCAGAGGATACCTGTGATACCTGAGTTGTAGAGGCATTGGAAGATGAAGTATCAGCAGACTCCAAAGCCATAAGAGCTAGATTCCCAAAGGGACTGTCACCACCATGTTGACCAGCACCTGAGAACAGTTGATCATGACCAGACAAGTCATCTGGTAAACTGCTCCAGTCAACAACTCCTGGGGTGAAGAAGCTGTGTTGTTGAGATGAAGGTTGTTGATGAGATAGGGAAGGCTGAGGTTCTGGTAATGCATGAGGTTGTGGTGTCATAGGAACTTGAACTTGATTTGACTGTGGCATGTAATAACCAGGGTACTGATATGGCATTTGCCTGAGGAACAAAATATGCCGGAGATTGTTGTTGAGGATGATGACTAGATGTGACAGGATGTTGCCCTCTGTTTGTTGACTATTGCCAGGAAAAGTCACAAAGGGTGCAGTAGAGTTTGATCCAGTTGATCTACACTCTCTTGCAAAGTGTCCAAGCCGTTGGCATTTGTGACACCTCAACTTGCTCTTGTCAAAACCAACTTTGGTTTTGCCAGAGAGTCCTGGGAATTTTCTTCCAGTTCTTTTGTAGAACTTCTGAGATCTGATATTTATCAAGGCCATTTGGCTCAAAATATCCATCTCTTCTAAGTCATCATCTGCAATCCCCTTGAGATCATCCATAATGAAACATAAATTGTCATTATTACATCCAGTGAACTGACCATCAACACTTACAAATGCAGAATTAGAAGTGCTCGAAGAGAAATTAATATGCTCATCATACTGGCATTCAGATGAAGCATATTCTGACTCATGACCCACCAAGGCAGTGTTGCCTTGAATAAAGTCTTCAGTGAGCTTTCCAGATGAAGACAGCTTTCTCTTCTGTTCTATCTCTCTCTCAAAAGTGAGCAATTTCCCATGGAGTTGGGTGAGAGATAGTTTGTCCAAACTTGCACTGGAGCGTAGGACAATAGTATATGTGTCCCATCTCTCAGGCAGTGATCTCAGAAATCTGTTATTCATGATATCTGGTATTGATTCAAGTTTGACATTTTTAGTTCAGAGATCAAACAAGAAAACCGCTCATATTGTTGAGTCAGTGTCTCGCCCTTTCTATGAGAGAATGTCTCATATTGTTGGGCAAGAATTTCTCTTATTTGCCAAGACCTCATCTGTTCCTCCAAATTGTTCTTTCAAAGCAATCCAGAGGTCATGGGCAGTTTCATGATGCATTAACCCAGAATAGATTTCATTGGGCAAAGCCATGGCCAGATTCCATGGGCTTTTGCATCAATCTCAAGCAACTTTTATCCTCATCTGAATATTGCTCCCTCCTCTTCGGAACCATTTGATTGGTTTCCGGGTTATTCACCATAGGCTTGTGTGGACCATGTACCACTGATGTCCAACACCCTGCGCTGTTAACAGACAGGTGATGGAGCATACGTCTTTGCCATATGTTATACTCATTCCTAACCAGCATAGGAGGCTTGGTTGAGGAACCAGTATTGTGAGGATCATTGGAGGGAGTGGTCATTTTCAGTTCAAAAACAGTTTAGTTCAAGTTTTAAAAAGTTTTAGACAAACCACAACAAACTCAATGAGAACCAAGAAAAAGATCTCAGGATGAATGAGCAGAAATACAGAAAATTCAATCTCTATAACCGTTACTTGCAAAAACAAAAGCTAATTCAATCAAACTTGGATCTTGAATAGCAGTTTCAATGATCAATTATTAGATCGATCAATGATTAACCCGCTCTGATACCATTTGACAGGATCAGAGATCACAAGTTTGATGTATCAGAATTAAAGCAGCGGAATACAAACACGAATTAGACAATTGTAGCAAGCCAACGATATTTGTGAGCATTAAGATCGCATACAGTTATAGGGAGAGAATATGAATTTCTGATTTCTAGGAATGTTTATAGATGTAGAATATTTCTAATCGAATCAATCAATCATTCCATTCAATTGCTCATTTCACTCAATGATTACAATAGGTTGTCACTCCTTATATAGAGTGCAACAGTCACTGCTGTATCATGGAAAGTGACAACTGGCAGATCCAATACAGAAATAACTAATTCTTAACAAACTACTGAAATGTTCACAACTACTGAGAACATATCAGCAAGTTAAGTACAAAATATAAAACTACTGAAACTACAACGACTGAAGAACAAGCTCTTCAGTCGTTTTACAAAACTACTGAAACATAGAAAATAAAACTACTGATATCACAACTACTGAAGAAGTACTCTTCAGCAGTTGTGACAACTACTGAGGCTTCAGTACTTGATCTTCAGACTTTGACCTTCAGGTGATTCATCAGCTGATGACTTCAGTAGATATCATCAGCTGATGTCTTCAGTCTTTGTCTTCAGACTTTGTACATCAGTTGTTGATCTTCAGCACTTGTGAACTCTTCAGCTGTTGTTCTTCAGTACTTTGGTCTTTCAGCTTCAGCACTTGTGTTCTTCAGCTGTTGTACTTCAGCACTTTGGTTCTTCAGCTGTTAAGGTCTTCAGCACTTGATCTTCAGCTGTTGAAGTCTTCAGCACTTGTCAAACTACTGATGAGGCTTTCAGCAGTTGTTGTGATACCGTGTGGGACTTAGAGATTTTCTGATCTTGGCTCATTGGTTCTTTTGGTCCAACATACCTACATTAAATGTCTATATAAACTCTAATAAACAAATTGATGTTTCCAGTGTCACTTCTCTAGGATAGGGAGATATATAAACTCTAAGCAAAAAGGATAGGGAGATATATTTGAGGATTAGTACCACAAATTAGAGGACTAGTGAAATCTGCTATGCCTAAAACTCCAAGATGTCGTAAGCCTATCAGGAAGCTTGACTGACGAAATGATAAGAAACGGATCCTTAAGTAACCCCAGATCAGGAGAGAAGAGGAAATGGAGTGATGATAACTCAGGAGGGAAAGTTAGAGGAAATTCCCAGAAAAGGATAGCCCGACAACCCACCCGAAACTTCTTAGGGATGACACGGAAAAAGTTACCTCAAACCAAAAACCAGCCATGGTGCAGTACCTGTTAGAGATATCATCAGGGTAATTGCGTAATGGTAATCTGTTACAACTGTAAGAAAAAAGGACATATATCCCGAGACTATAAGAGCCCCACTAACCCAAAACCAGTCTGTTATCAATGTGGAAACGAAAACCACTTTCGAAACAAATGTCCACAACTGAAAGGTAAGGCTCCAGTCAACCAAAACAACCCTCGAGGAAGAGCTTTTGTAATGCAAGTTGAAGAAGCTTGACACGAACCAGAGATTGTAACGGGTACGTTTCCTATAAACAATCAGTACACTACTATACTATTTGATACTAGAGCAACCCGTAGTTTTGTTTCAAACACGTTTAGACCACTACTTAACCTAACCTCAGAAAAGTTAAATCAAAAATATATGATAGAATTAGCTGATGGTAAGATAATTGAAGCCTGTGAAATCATTCCTAATTGTACTATAAATTTTGATGAATATTATTTTAATATAGATCTGATTCCTATTAATCTAGGAGGATTTGATATTGTTATGGGAATGGATGGTTAAGTAAAAATCAAGCTGAAATAGTATGTGGCAAGAAAATGATAAGAATACCTCTGATTAATGAAAACAGAACACTTTGTATATATGGTGAGAAACCTAGAGGTATCATGAAGATAATTTCCTGTAAGAACACACAAAAATGTTTAAGAAAGAAATACTTAGCTTTCCTAGCTCATATTGTTAACACCAAAGTAGATAAAGAAAGCCTAGAAAGTGTTTCTATCATTAAGGAATATCCTGATATATTTCCTGATGAATTACCTAGTTTACCTCCCCATCGTCAAGTAGAGTTCAAAATAGAATTAGTACCAGGAACCGCTCCTATAGTAAAGCACCATATTGTTTAGCACCAACAGAAATAAAGGAATTGATGAATCAATTACAAGAACTACTGGATAAAGGATTTATACGTCCTAGTATATCACCTTGGGGTGCACCAGTTCTATTTGTTAAAAAGAAAGATGGAACTTTCAGGATGTGTATAGATTATAGGGAACTCAATAAAGTGACTATAAAGAATAGATATCCCTTACCCAGGATAGATGATCTATTTGACTAACTACAAGGGTCTAGTTACTTTTCAAAAATTGATTTGAGATCAGGATATCATCAACTAAGAATTCAAGATGAGGACATACCAAAAACTGCATTCAGAACTAGATATGGTCATTATGAATTATTTGTAATGCCATTAGGGTTAACTAATGCTCCTGCAGCATTTATGGACCTAATGAATAGGATATGTAAACCATACCTAGATAAATTTTGCATAGTCTTCATATATGACATCCTAATCTATTCTAAAAGTAAGAAAGATCATGAAAGTCACTTCAGACTGACTTTGGAGTTGTTACAAAATGAGAAACTGTATGCAAAATTCTCAAAGTGTGAATTTTGAAAAAGGGAAGTACAATTCTTAGGGCATGTAGTTAATCAACAAGGAATACAAGTTGATCTAGTAAAAATAGAAGCTGTTAAGAAATGGGAAGATCCAAAGATACCAACAAAGATACGCCAATTTTTAGGATTGGCAGGATATTATAGGAGATTCATAAAGAATTTCTTAAGAATAGCTCAGCCACTTACAGAATTAACTCAAAAAAACAAACCCTATATTTAGGAAGAAAAGCAAAAGGTTGCATTTGAATTGTTAAAAAGTAAATTATGTAGTGCCCCTATCTTAGCATTACCAGAAGGGACTGGTGATTTTATTGTATATTGTGATGCCTCACATCAAGGATTTAGATGTGTTCTAATGCAAAGAGATAAGGTAATAGCTTACGCCTCTAGAAAACTTAGGGGAAGTGAAAGAAATTATACTACTCATGATTTGGAATTAGGAGTAGCAATATTTGCACTTAAAATCTAGAGACATTATCTGTATGGGACAAAGTGTACAATATATACACATCATAAAAGTTTACAATACATATTTGATCAGAAAATGCTGAACATGAGACAAAGGAGATGGATAGAACTACTAAGTGATTATGATTGTGAAATCAAGTATCATCAGGAAAAGCAAATGTAGTAGCTGCTGCTTTAAGTAGAAAGGAGAGAACAAAACCATTACGAGTACGCGCCATGAGGATGGAATTACGTTCCGAATTAATAAGTCAAATTCGGGAAGCTCAGCAAAAAGATAAGTTAATAATAAAAGGGCAAATAAAATATTTGGAAGAAGATACAAATGGAGTTCTAAAATTCAAAGGAAGGACTTGGATACTAGATGATGTTGTACTTAGAAAAATTATTCTACAAGAAGCACATAAATCAAGTTATTCTATACATCCAGGAAATAACAAGATGTACAAAGATTTGCAAAGTCAATACTGGTGGCCTGGTATGAAGAAATCAATTGAAGAATTTGTAGGTAAATGTGATATTTGTTCAAGGGTAAAAGCTGAATACCAAAACCCCTCTGGGTACTTGCAACAACCGGAAATTCCAGAATGGAAATGGGATCAAATAACCATGGATTTCGTAACCAAACTACCAAGAACTTCAAACAGATATTACACTATTTGGGTTATAGTGGATAGGTTAACCAAATCAGCATATTTTCTACCAATCAGGGAAGATTATAAAATAAAAAAATTGGCAAGGATTTACATAAATGAAATTGTATCCAGACATAGAATACCTATTTCAATTATATCAGACAAAGATAGTAGATTCACCTCCAGATTCTAGCAAACTTTACAAAAAGCTTTAGGGACTCAGGTAAATCTGAGTACAGCTTATCATCCACAGACAGATGGTCAAAGTGAGAAGACAATTCAAACTTTGGAAGATATGTTACGAGCTTGTGCATTAGATTTTGGTGGAAATTGGGATACACATCTTCCTCTATTAGAATTTTCCTATAATAACAGTTATCATTCAAGTATTGGAACAGCTCCATTTGAAGCTTTATATGGAAGAAAGTGTAAATCACCCCTATGTTGGAATGAAATAGGAGACAGACAACTTACCGGTCCTGAATTGATACAGGAAACATCAGATAAGATCCTTAAAATTAAAAATAGATTGAAAACTGCTAGGGATCGACAGAAAAGTTATGCTAATAAAAGAAGAAAACCCTTGGAATTTCAGATTGGAGATAAGGTCTATTTAAAGGTATCGCCCACAAAAGGCATAGTTTGATTTGAAAGAAGGAATAAATGAATCCTAGGTATATTGGCCCATTTGAAATCACAGACAGAATTGGCTCAGTAGCATATAAGTTAGATCTGCCTCCAGAATTAAGTGAAGTACACAATATTTTTCATGTGTCCAATCTAAAGAAATGTCTAGCAGATGAGACATTAAAAGTTCCAGTTCAAGAGATAAAAGTAGACAAGAAGCTTCATTTTATGGAAGAACCAATAGCCATATTAGATAATGAAGTGAAAAGGTTAAGGAGAAGTAAAATTCCCATAGTGAAAGTCAAGTGGAATGCTAAAAGAGGACCAGAATATACTTGGGTAATAGAAGATGAAATTGTGAGAGAAAGTATCCCCACTTATTAGAAGTCGGTAACCGGATAAGTTCTCCTCAACTTTAGGTATCACTCTATAATAAAGTTCGGGACGAAATTATTTTTACGGGGGGAGAATATGACAACCCTAAAAATAAGGTTAGGAAAAATTAATCTACAAATAAATTCTTTTACATGTTAATAATTATTTAACTAACCTTACATATATATTATACGTGTTTACGGGTATATATATATATATATATATATATATATATATATATATATATATATTATATATATATATATTATATATATATATATGTGTGTGTGTGTGTGTGTGTGTGTGGTGTGTGTGTGTGTGTTGCGCGTATGCATGGTTGCATGCATGCACAAATTTTTACGTATGCATGTATCCATATACATAAGTTTTAGATACCAACATTATGTGATCAAATGTTACAACTTTGTAACATCAAATCATTCACCAAATGATACAAAAACACAACTCAATCAAACCCCACAATACAAGTTAACATCAAAGAAACTTGACATCAAAACAAATCTAAGCAAACCTTATACACCCAAACCTCAAACCTAAGCACCATTTAAGATTAAGTCTCGGTTCATTAGAACAATAAACCACCCGATTGAAATCATAAGCATGATAATTAACACCTTAATTGTCCATGACACCCAACCATTTTCTTTGACCGCCACCTAGCTTTTAGCCACTAAGATCACCTCCTTATTTGACACCTAATGAGCCTATGCTTAGCCTATTCATCAAGGCTATTATTAGTTCATGATGATGCCATTAATGGCAACCGACCTCCTCACCTTATTTGAAGTTCTCGGCTACACCACAATCATATACCATTTACACATCACCATCTTTACTCTCTCAAAACTCTCAAACCCCCATACCCGAAGATCACCATCACCTCTACACCACACCATCCCAATTCTCTCAGTCACCATCTCTCTTCAACCAAATACCATCCTCATCCCCACCCACGGTCACTTTTATACTACCACTTCTTTCTCTCTAAGTTCTCGGTTGCAAGGAGAACAAGGCTTTGAAGCTCAAGATCATTTCAATCGATTCATCAGGAAAGAAAGAAGCTACCAACATCTTCTTTTCACCCTCTCCTTTTGTCAAAATCAAGGTTTCATCCTCTAAACCCTAACTAGTTAAGATTACAAAGGCTATATATGTGTTTAAACAAACACATATGGCTAACCCTTTTGATTTAACAGTCAAGATCTTATGAATCTTACAAATATATCAACCTTATTTTAAAAGCAGTAAGGAAGGTTTTACAAGTCTAAAAGAAATAAAGATAACCAAAAGTTATATAAAAGAAATTACTAACAAAGGGTTAAAAATTATGTGTCAACTTATTAATTCGGTTCAATGTAGATTTAACTATGATTATGGGAACAATGTTGTAGATATGTTTGGAATATTAGGAAGTAATATTCTGCAAAGTTTGATGATATTACTACAAGTAAAATAATTTATACAAATTATCTAAGTATTTGAAAGAAAATTATATGCTGGAAGAACTGAACCTGGAAAGTAGTTGAAAGAAATATATGTTGACTCTTATGATTTATAAGATTTACAGAAAAAGTTTCATGATCTAATTCAAAGTTATGAATAAATTATGAAATTAGACGTTTCTGCTATTTAAAAATTGGGAAAAATACTTAAACTACGAAATAAATTATGAAAGGTTTACAGAAAATATGAAAATTTGAAAAAAACAGCCTGTATAAAAATAGGAATTTTTGGACAGACGCTGATATTTTTACTGAATATTGGTAAAATGATAAAAATCATGAAAATTAACCCTGCCATGATTTAAGACTTGAGAAAATTTTGAGAATCTAAAAACGTTGTGAAAAGTATTTTAAACAAGTTTGAGAATTTTTAGAGACCCGAAAGTATTTCTAATAATTTATTCACATATTTTAAAAATTATAGAAAATAATCTGAAAATCATTGGAATACGAGTTTTTTATATATTATGTCTAATTTATGAACCCACTTGTAAAATTTTCATAATATATGTTTGAGGTACTGAAAATTTTGAAGAAAATATATTTTTTAAACTATGAATATTTTGTTTATAGGTTATCCCTTGGAATAAAGATGAGACTTATAGCCCCGTTTTTATTCTTATAAACTTTTGGGTGAAAAAGCATACTATTGATTTTATAATTGATGTAATTTTTAAGATATACTATCATTTATGTTACAACCATTAATTCGGATGTGGAACCGTTGGGTAATATAGGTAGCACTACTTAGGAAAATATTTCCTGCACCAACAGATTGAGTGTTGTGATGCTATATTATCTAATTTTATGAATTATGTATGACGGTTATGAATCATCTGAGTATTATGTAAGGTTTGGTTATATATGATGCATCAAAATATTTTGTTTAAAGTTTAAACCTATGATCTCATCAATATTATGTTGACAATTCTGAGTATGCTTTTTCAGGAAATTATCATGAGTAACAGCATAATGTTTTCTTTTGATGTTTACAACGGCTGGGGAGAAATCATAGGAAAAGTTTGTGTTAATCTAACTGTTAACATGTATGATCTCAGCTTATCGGTGGACGTGAATTTCCATCGTTACTGAAGATGTAGTAGTTAGATACTATGTTTGTAATAGGGTTATGTTAGATCAAATTTTGACTATCTATGATTTGATGTAATCCTAACTAAATAATTATATGTGATGTTATGTTTTATTAATTGTTTAGTCATTTAATCAATGAGTTCTGGTCGAACAAGTCACACCCAAATTAGCATCTCACGCTTCCGCCGGGATGTAATAGTTATTATGCTAACAATATTAGTTTTATTAATCATGAGGGGTTAGGATAAAATTAAAAATTGTTTTATCTCAATGCATGGTGTATGATGTTGACTGAGATCCTTTACATCATTTTTTGGGTGGAAAATTAGGAGGTCTCAAACAAGTAAGATAACAAGTCAAACTGAGTTTAGATCACCTTAACCGGTAGCATAATCTATTTTTCACATGTCTTTCAAATTATTCAGATTAATTTTGCCATGTTTTCTTATATGATGATATAATGTCTAAAGTAATTGGTGCATTATATTTTCCCACCTGCTTTAAATTTGTCTAATATTGAATATGAACTTGGAACTTTGGGTTTGATTGAACTATTTTTAGTCTAACTTTATATCCAACAATTGTGATTTCAATATACTGCTCGTTAAGCTAAAAAAAGTCATTCCCCAACCATGTTTCCTTACTTTAATATGTCTTTAAAAAGTTAAATTGTTTACTCAACTTGCAAGTAATCTAAAGTTTTTAGGTTTGTTGATTTTTGTCTCTTGCTAATATAAATTTTGTTGTACATTTTTAGAGTTTTAGCCAAAAAATGAAACACGTATGGTTTATATAAGGATCAATCAGCTTCATCATTTTTTTGGTAGATGAGGATCATACACTAGCAAACTCTCAAAGATTCACTCTTGACCAAGAGTTGGTACATGCTTTCAAAATTCTTGTTTTTTTGTCATTGAGACATATATTTGTCGGTGTTTTTAGATATGTGCATCATCCCACTAAAATTCTAGAGCCTTTTACAACTGTTTAAATCCATTGGTTGCAACCTTACTCGTATTCTGATGCAAATTTTAGTCTAAGCGTTATAAATTACAATGCATGGTACACAATCCTTATCCTTGAAAAGTTTGAGTCAACATAAGAGTCCACTAGTATGTGTTTCCATCATCTCAGTCTTAATTCCTGTAGTGTTATATACTTTATAGATGTTATCATCTATATTTTTAATTATGTTTATGGTTATATGGTTGATACATGCATTGAGAAAGAAAAAAAAGGATTTGGTTATGGTTCTCATATCAGATTTTGATTTTGCTTGACCTCAAAATAAGATGGTATTTTTTCTTGCTTACTTTCAGTGTTCTTGAACAATATAAAACTTACCCACAGTTGATGCTTTTTGCAAGGTTTTAATGCTCAATCTCAAAAACAATTTTCATAATTTTAGCTAAATTACTTGCAAACAGGTCGGTTTAGTTTGTACATCTCAACACAGGTAACCATAGGGTTTCAGTAATTGTGTTAGTTGGTGTGACATGATGTTCTTGAGTTTGTTTTTTGGGATGACTTCGATCGTGTTTTTGAGTTTAATGGTCTGACAAATATTTTTAGCTTACCCTTACACATAAAGATCTTATGAGTTTTATTACATGAAGTGTTTGGGATGCTAATCTAAAAGCTAGCAAGATCATCTTAACAAGATCAAGCCTTCAAACCTTGCTCTGATACCAATTGTGAAGTCCGCTGGACCGGTAGACATCCGATCGTGTTCTTGACGGAAGGATAAACAACATCAAAAACCAAGAGACAATCAATAACACGAATTATAATTAAATGGTTTCATTGATGAAATCTAACGATTACAAGCTCGTTACAACATAAGAATCAAGACTCTTAGCGAGGGGAGATCGAGCATAATCTCCCCTCTCATCCGGTAACCCTAGGCCCCGGGCAGACTCCTCTCAAAAAACTTCTTATCTTTATACATTGAAACTGGTATATATAGGCCTCGGCCCATATTAGATGCGACTGGGCCCATTCGTGCGATTGGACCATGCGTATGGTTCAATCATACGACTGGACCATGCGTATGGTTCAATCGTACGACTGGACCATACTTATGGTTCAGTCTTACGAATGTCCCAATCGCATCTCTCAGTCGCACGACTGGTCCATTAGCATGGCTCAATCGTACGATTGTGTCTCATTCGCATATGCTCCTGCGAATGACCCAGTTTCATGTGTTTACAACATATCAGGTGTATTACATTAAGCCTAGACTATTCGACAAGCGATGGACACACTATATATGATAATATATGCTCCTACAAATTCCCTCTTAGACGTTACTTGCGAATAGTAGATAACACCTCTTATAATCTTCAGTCAATCTTTGCTCTGGTTTCCATAGAATCAAACGAAAAACCATATTAGCCAACGTTGCCGATCCGTCAGGTTGCTACAGTATCCCTAAAAATGAATTTAGGCACAATAGTTTTCATTTACTTTGCAGAACACCATCATAGCAGCAAGATTCCCTATATGACATTTTTCCAGATAATGACATGAACAGTTTTCCGTTGCTTCAATTTTCACACAGGCTAACCTGATTAGCATTAACACCAGCAAAAATTCCCCCTCAAATTCAGCATATCCCAATATATAGACATTGTGCTCTCCTAGCGTCTTCATACGGTGTATTGGGCAAAAGATAGAGGGTTCCAATCCACAGCTGACAATCTCAACCAAATCAGCATGCATTCAGATTCATCATCAGAAACCAGCTCACATCATCACTTTTTGATTGCGTCTTCAATTTCTCTATACATGATTCCCCCTAAGAATTAGAATCCTCTTTGTGCGGATAAATATAACTTGATTGGTCCATAAATAGTCAGATGCTCATGACTACCCCACAAAATCAGCACCGACTGCTGACATATTCTCTTCTCTCTTTCGTGTTCCAACTACATTCACCTATTCTGGAAGTCCGACGAATAATGGGGTATACATCGAACTTATTTGACAAAAGAACCTCAGGGTGAATATGCTTTGCTCATCCTCAAATCTGTGCAAGAGGCAGTTCCAGACTCTTTTTTATTATTATTTTATTATTATTTTTTTATTAATTTTTATTATTTTTTTATGTCTAGAACAAATGCGGATGAGTCAATGCAGATGGCTCATTCGCGCGATTGAACATACGACTGGTCCAGTCGTACGAATGGTCCATTAGCATGGCCCATTCATACGAATGATCCATTAGCATGGCCTATTTGCACGAATGATCCGTTCGCATGGTCCAATCACACGAATGATTCATTTGCATGGTCCAGTCGCATGAGCGGATCTGCATGCAGATTTTCAGATCTGCAGCCGCCAGGGCTGCCAAAAACCCTAATCTTACGAATTTTACATGAACCGAACCAACATAGACATCATAAGATTCGCAGAATTGATTGGAACGTGGTTTCGAGTCCGATTTTAACATAGAAACAACACACGTAACCAGATCTGAGCAAAACACGAAGAACACGAAGTGCGTTTAACGTCAAAGAACCTGAAATCGATCCAGAAATCAAGAGCTCGGGTTGCTAGAATGATTGTTAGATCATTCCAGCAGTAACCTTGCTCTGATACCAATTGTGAAGTCGCTGGATCGGTAGATATCCGAGCATGTTCTTGACGGAAGGAAACAAAACCAAAACCAAGAGACAAACAATAACACAAACTATAATAAAATGGTTTCATTGATAAAACCTAATGATTATAAGCTCGTTACAACATAAGAATTAAGACTCTTGGCAAGGGGAGATTGAGCATGATCTCCCCTCTCATCTGGCAGCCCTAGGCTCCGGGTAGACTCCTCTCAAAAAACTTCTTATCTCTACACATTGAAACTGATATATAGGCCTCGGCCCATATTAGATGCGACTGGGCCCATTCCTGCGATTGGACCATGCGTATAATTCAATTGTACGACTGGACCATGCGTATGGTTCAATCGTACGACTGGACCATACTTATGGTTCAGTCTTATGAATGTCCCAACCGCATCTCTCAGTCGCACGACTGGTCTATTAGTATAGCTCAGTCGTACGACTGAGTCTCATTCGCATATGCTCCTGCGAATGACCAAGTTTCATGTGTTTACAACATATCAGGTGTATTACATTAAGCCTAGACTATTCGACAAGCGACGGACACACTATATATTACAATATATGCTCCGACACAAACAAGACCATTCGGTATTTTTTAATTCTTTTTCTTTCATGAAATACAACTACGAGTAGCTACAACGGATAATGTTTTGACCGGATGGTTTTTGTGATGAATTCCTGTTTCATTAGTTAGTTAATGACATGTTGTCGTTTTAACCAACTGTGTAACACACAGGTACTAACCTAGTTTAATTATAAAGATAGATTTTTATAATGTAATAGATAATAGATGTGAAATATAATATAAATATTATTAAAATCTTATAGCTATAAATTTTATTATATTAGAAAATGTTGCCTAGAAGAAAAAATGATCAAAACCCTTGATGGACTTGTAGAGTCGGACGATGCAAATCAAGAAGCTCGAAATTCTCAAATAGTAGCACAACTTAAGGCTTCTTTACCTACTATTGTCACACAACTTGAACAAAATCTGAGCCTTATGCCTAGTAATGCAAATCTAAAGATCAATTGATTTAAGAGCAAGACACCATATGTTAAGACTACATTCAAAACACAATATGATCATTTAAGATACCATAAAGGCTTGGACGATTAGTAGAACACGGGACATAACAGGTAACCACAGAATTTGCACTTTTTTTTCTTTCCATCAAAGCCAAACTATCAAAATTTTCAAATTCTTCTATAATAAAATGTTTAAAACTACATGTTCATTGATACCTTTCAACTTGCTACTTGAAGTGCCAGATTGACTGACTGAAGCTACTTCGTATCCTCATTTCTCAAACTATGATATGGTTGAATTGTTGCTTTTTACTATGGCTATCAAACACGAGTGCTCTCACATTATCATTAAGTTATAGGTGTTAAACTATATTTGTTTAGATAAATTTGGAACACATTTTGTAAAATATTATTAAATTCAAATATTCAATTTTGTGCAAAACTTGGTTTTAAAAAGCAAGAAGCACACAAAAACGACAAGGTCCAAAACCGAAGGGCAAAACCGACCGCTTCACGTACGTGAGGTGCACAAGTTAAAAAATGTACATTATAAGTTATATCACATAAAACACTTTATATAACAAATAAACACCATCATATATAATTTAAAAGACTACCTTAGTTAGTATAAAATAACTGATTAAGTAACTAATAATGAAGTGAAATTATAGAAAACGAAAACAAATCAAAAAATATTATTCAAGTGTTTCCAAAAGATCAATGAACTAATAATAATAAAACTAAAAACCTTCTTCACTAACTTCATTATCAACATAAACACCAAGTACCACATCTTTCCTATCATCTTTACTCACTCCAATTTCTTTTTTTGTCTCTTCGTCTTCGTCAATTAACTCATGTAATTTATGAGGTTATACTTTGGGAGTAGCGGTGGTGGAATGAGCAACGCCCTTTCCTTCATCTGCAAAATACGGGTCTTCCTGGAGTAAACCCAAATCGTATCAAATATTTGAAGTAGAGCTTCAGCCCTGATAAGATTTATGGTTAGGTTCAAGGGGCAACACAAGTTATAAAAGATGATATTTTTTAAAAATATTGTACATAGTTCTTTTCATTTGTTGTATCATAATGTAAGACATTTGATCATCATTTTTGAACTAAAACTCCTAGAGTTTCGAGGCTAAAAGCACCGCAACATATACCCTATAAATCTTAAACATTAACTTTTTCGTTGTGTTGTACCGGTTAACCACCATGGTCCCCTTAACTAGGGTGTTTAAAGTTGTATATTTGAAATTTCAAACATATTTAATTCATACACATCATATAGTAGTCATATAGTTTAAAGTTGTATATTTGAAAAAAAAAATTCATTTTTTCATTTTCTTATTTTTCTAGTTTTTTTACAATGATTAAACATATGTTATTATAAAAGTACTATAAAAAACCAACTTATATTATAAAAGTCTTAATATACTTTAAAAAATCTCAATCTAAAATAAAAATATGTATACAATTTAAAAAATATATATTTTTAGTTTTCGTATAATCAGATATCCGAATATCCGAAACTTTTGAAAGTCACTATCCGAATTCGAATTTCCGGATATCTGAAAATTCGGATATTTCGGTTTTACATTTTCAGATCAGATTCTTGGAATCGGATGTTTTTGAAAACCCCTATTATATAGACTTGGTTAAGTACTAAATAACTCATGGATTATGTAAATAAATAGTTTTTTGTTTGAAACTATAAACATATTGCTTATTTGGTATATAAGTAACCAACACGATGAGGGAATGTTGTAACCCTATTACACTTAACAAGTTGGTGATGAACATTAGTAAAATTTATTTACGTCATAACACCATTTCAAACATAATACATGTCGAATTCCACCTAGTTAGTACTTTTCAATTTGGACGAAATCAATGGGAATTCGTCTCGACACAAATATTCATATATTTATGATATCTAGCATTATAAGAAGTAAAACATTCACCTAACCTTTTTTTAAGTTTCTTTTATACCCTTAGTATGTTCACATCTGCCTTGCACAACCAAGTAAATGATGTGTACAACACATCAACTTTGAAGAAAAATACCATCGCGGAATGTTTATATCTTATATTAAATTGTGACGGTATTGTTTAAGGCATCGTCTTCTGGTCTTGAAAATTTTCTTGTTAATTTATAAGTTTTTATTACATGTGTTAAAATTTTAAACAAACAAGTTTTTTGGCAATTGTCCATATTTTAATACCATCTTGTCTAAGGCTAATACGACTTAAGGTAAATACAGGTTGTCAAAGTGGTCTGAAGGTAAACTCTCTTGAATAAACTAACTTTGTCATCTTATGTCAAACCGCATTTACGTCAAAATTCCAAATATTTCCATCATCCACATTGTCGCTTGACCATGACATGCACCATGTTTCATCAATTTGCAATACGTGTTTATATGGTTTTTCAAAGTCAAGTTTCATTCCAGCTTAAAAAAACCAACCAAATTTCTTTCATCAAGCTTAGTTTGGACAACACAACGTTGACATAAATCAAGATGTCATCAAATCATCAGGTTGGTTTCTCATTATAAGTACAATCACAACAATAGCTAAGTTACTTTAAGAACATTGAACATTGGAGAGCAACTTTTACCTTTTTAGAGCCTTCTTGAGTTTTGAGAGATTACAGTGCCATCATGGTTCGATCTGGTTCCACCACCCTGGTTTGTCCAAACCGGCCCTAACCAGTTTCCAATGGTAATATTCCAAACCGATCACAAACCAACAATTCATTTCAATCCAAACGACTTTCAGTTTAGTTAGTAAACCAATTTATCGCCCGTCTCTAGTTAAAGGTGGCAAATTCAACACTTACATATGAGTCGATTTAAATTATATTAATAATGTATAACTTAAATTCAAAATTTTAGCTTAAAAAGAAAACATGCCAAATAAGCTAAGTGAGTAAAAAAAGTTCCTAGTGTGTAAATGTGGTAAGTGTAATTTCGATAATATCTTTCACGAGTTAAGAGGTGGGAAAACGGGTTTCGGGTCAACCAGATAAGCGGGTGAACATTGTCACCCCTAGACAAATAGCCAACCTTACAAAGATTTTGTCAACTCACTTGTTCATTCAACTGACCCAATGCTATATCCTAATATCAAAAGATTTTAGTACTAGGAAGGAGAAAACCAAAAGCTGCACACAAAAAGCTTGTTTCTAATCGATTCATCTATTAGAGCCTGTCGAGGTGAGATGGAAGATGTATGCTGAGGTCATCAAGGTCAGGAGAGCCATTGATGCTTAATCCATGCTCGTTAGCCAAATGAAGTAAACATATGAAACAAAGGTGTGGAGAGATGTCTTCAGTCGAAGCAGCAGCAGGTCTCGTTTTGTCAGTTTGGAAAGATGTCAACATGTTCTTGAAAGACAAAGTTTCTTCCTGCATTGTTCCAGTACAACCGCCAGTCAACTGTCAGTGAATTTTGTCAAAAAACACTTCATGTGCAATATCAAAGAGCTCAAGAGTATGTTGACAATAACGCATTGACTGTCTACATTCTAACAACAATAATATTAAATATTTCCTGGAAAGAAGTCAAAACATGTTCAGGCTAAACATTTGATGCAGGTCAAAATTCGGGTTGGGTTGACCTGCCAACATTTTTTGTTTAGTTTTCCTTAATTTTATAAAAATAACTACTTCACTAATTAATGTAAATTAATTCTTTAAATAAATTTACCTGTTTGACTTTTAGATTTGTAATATAACCAAATCAACCAATTTCTAGGTAAATGGTGCGATCAAAGTTAACCAAATCTCAGATAGATGACCAAACTAAACAACTGGCATGCATGCATACATTATGGTAGAAGTTCAAGAATATTTGCAAGTGTTATAAGCTGGAGAATGTTATAGAACATTTTGAGTTTTTCTATACTTCTATCAAGAAACAATATGGCTTTAGCAGGAACAGGAAAAGAGGACTTACTTGGGTTGAGTTATGAATTTCTTGCATAGATGACCAAAGAGTCTCTTTCAGTATGTGCACATCAACTTGTTTAGATTTTCTGTCATACTGTACTTCAATCTTTTCTACCTGCGTAATTACATTAATGATTACAAATCATCTGTTATCACGATAATTATATGTTAAAATAACTAAAAACTAGAAAAAAGTGGTGGTGGGTGGATGCAGCCCATCTTGCAAACTGAATGTCTCCATAGTACAAACTAAAAACTTAATGTCATGATAATCATCAGTTATCACAATAATTACGAGGACAATCAGGGGTTGTAATAAACAAACCTGACGGGGTTTAGAGATAAGTGTGGTAGAGTCCTCGACATCACTGTAAGCATTTCCATCGTCAAATTGTCCATCAACCCCACAATCATCATCCCAACATGGAAAACTACCATTCATTTCTTGATGAACTTCATCTGTTTACAAAATTTAATCATAGTAATGCTAAAGTGCAGGAGTTCTATTCTTTATAAAATAGTTATAAGATTTAAGAAACGAGTAATGCAAGTGATTTGGATACAGGAAATCATTTTACCTAAATGTCTCCTTCCTCTCCCAAGGCACTACACATTAAATAGAAGAACCAATATTTAAGCATGATGTGTACAATTAAATTACTTATGTTTTTGGAATATGGCAACCTTACAATTATATTCGGTAAAAGAAATAACTTGACAAGACCCTCTGGTTGGTAGTGGCAATCTTCTGGAAGTGTGGTATTACAGGGTTCCCTATTTGCAGGCAATATCAGTGACTTCAGATTTTTATGAGGAGCAAAGGGATCTGCCATGTCACATTCAAAGATTTCATAAATTCTATATCAACTTCAGCTTGTTTCATGTTCCTTGCTTTTTTGGTCAACAATGGCGATCCATTTTCTTTTGTGGATTTTCTGGACCTATAGAACATATTGCAAATGACATGACAAACTGAAACCTGCAATACAGGTGCATACAAATGGGATGTATAGATTTATGTTTTGGAAGTTAATCTGATTATTCTGACTAGAAGTTGTAATAATCAGTTTTGTATGTCTAGATAATGAACTTGGCCCTGGGTTTGGATAAATCAATTCCATACCATCAGCAATAAAACCAAAAGTTAAAATAAAGCTGATTTGCTTTCAAAATGCACATCCAAACACCCCCTAAAGAACAAAAGGTTGATTTCGCTTGTTAAAACCACCTTTAGCCTTCTGATACTTCCAATGATCAGGGCCTGCCCAAGCATTTTGTCTGGTAGTCAAATCCAGTTTTAGAAACATGTAATCATCAACTCTAACAAATGTGTCATCTACATCAGCATCATGAGACACATATTCATCATAATCCTGCAAACAGCAAACAGGGTATAATACCAAGTTTCTATTACTTCAGATGTACATTACAAATAACACTGGTAACCAGAGGTAGCAAAATGGGCAGATGAGTAATGACTAACAAGTCAAAATTGGTTTAGGAAGTAAATTTTGGTGCGGGTCAAGTAGATTGACCAAAAACGCTTTTTCTCCTAAATAATAAAAACAGTATAAACACCTAGTATGTTAATATGATTGCAAGAACATATATTTTTCACTAACAAGCTAATATTTTTAATAAAATGATAGGAAGGAATTTAAGCATTATATATGCCCTTTTACAACTTTCGAGCCGTTTGACCTGTTAGAGAAAAAAACAAAAACTGAATTGATCCATTCATAAGGAAATGGGCCGATATTGCCGCCTATATAAATAACACTACACATGGGTAGAATGTTAAGACCTCGTGATGATTCGGCATGAAGAGTTCTTCTCCATCATAAGTGGCATCATCAGTTGGACCATTATTGGTGTCATTAACGAAATCCCAGTTTCCAGAGTTATCATGTTGGTCACCATCAAAGTCATTATAATATAAGCTTCATGATCGGGTTCTACAGTATTTTGTGCAAAAGAAAACGTATCAGGTGGTCCTCTATCATTTTCATCAAACATATTGACTATATCCTTGAGACTTGGCGATATCTCATTGTTCTTTGAGATGTTGATTACCATCTGTTCCATACTGTCTACAAAGCAATGATAAAGAAGGTTCAAAAAGAGTTAAATGCAAGAAATAAAAATCTACATTCAGCATATTTCCATTTATAGCAGCCTACTAGAAATTTTACTCATAGTAAAAAACTAGTACCCATGGCATGGGTTCAAATCCTTGCAAACGCAAGTTTATTAGGTGGTATTTAGAAGTGAAAAAATTAATTGTTCAAAAAACATGAAAAAGGAGTAAAAACCTAATTTCATTTGTTTAACGTTCATAGCACCATTCGATCTAAGAACCAAACATAGTTGACGACGTGACACTGATTTTTTTTTTTTGGTGAAAGTCACTAGACGCCTCATGTGTCACATGTACACGGAAGATGGCATATAACTTTTAAGAATTACTCTTTAATAAATAATTTAAACTTTAAGTTTAGGTTTATACCTAAAATTTTCATGGCAACTAGGCAATAATATGTAAAATCACAAGCCATGTCAGCTTCTTGTGACACAGCAGGAAAAATTACCAGTCAAGCATTAAAAACAAACCTCTGGCATGAGAAATATCAATTGTTTCAGCTTTATCATGGTTGGATGAACAAGACATGCATTTACTAGGTACTTCAAGTGAATCAAAAAGTACTCTGCACCCACCATAGACGCCAAGGTTATTCAGCAACAAACCTTTTGCACCCCCTTCATCAAACTGCGCAGATGTTTGATGATACAGAGGATCCACAGCAAATGCAACTAGAGGATGAAGATATTTTTGTTTTAAACCTTTTATAGAAATTAAGAAATAATATAAATATTCTGTGTCATTACCATCAAACTTCTTTACATTTAGAGTGTCAAAGGATGATTCCAGTGTTGAAAGAGGAGACAGCTGCATAATTATGATTTATCAGTTAAATTCTAGTATTCAAGATAAAGGTGGCAAATTGACCCATTCACTTCTGAAAAGGTTGATTTGGGTTATGTATTTTCCCCCAACAAATCATGTTTTAGAAAAATAGCTACAAATAAAATAGGTCAAACTGGGTGAGACGGATCAAATGGTCAAAGCTGCCCAAAGCGAATTCTTAGTACATAACTAACTAAGTCATTCTATTCAAAAGTTTAGATTACCATCACTTATAATATGACACATGAATCATCATAAAAGGTTACTTGAAAAGTTGACAACCATGTTTGAGCACACTAGAAACAGCACTTTTTTCAACCCAAACCCATTTTGACCCGTTACATGCATAACCATTTTGCCACTTATAAGTCAAACAACACCACATATGAGAATGGAAGACCTTTCGCTCCTGTTCCTTCATAGAAGTTTGCTTCACTTGTTCACTGTTAGCATTGCCATCCTCCATTACCTCCATAGTGTCTGGTTTAAAGGTACAACATAAAATGATTTCAAAGTAGTCATAAATTCATAATATTAGTGAAGGCTCCATAATTAACAAGATAATAAGAGATGGAATATCATACATAAAGCAAGTGTAGGACAAACAAATACTCTAAATACTTCCACGTTGGCAAAAGCTTTTCCATTTACAATTTGAACCAAACAATTTGATACAAACAAAAATGATAAATGACAGAATCAGCTACAGGCTATAATCCCACTAGGACTCGCATCTTTTTGTATGAAAATATAAGTAAACTGTAACAGCCCTAACCTTGTTCCGGGTCTAGTCCAACTCGATTAATCCCACTAAGGACCTTATAAGCCTCAGCATGGACGGAATCCACCCTCATTGAATAGATTTTAACTCCTGCTTCAAGAGTGCAACTTGCCTGCATACAAGAAAGTGCAATGTTAACATTCATGACCTCCCCAAATTAAAACTTCTCAAATCCAACTCTGCACTTCTAATTATAACATTTCTTTTTGTTAAAATATGTTATATTCAATGAAATAATAAAATGGAAAACAAACAAGAAAAAAACACTCCTGTTATATTCTTGAGATTGTGCATATGGGAATAGAAACCTGCAACTCTACAAGTTCATATAATCAAACACAAGCAAGAAGCAGAAGATTGTTGACACGTGATAGTCAAAGTTATGATCTTAGATTCTAACGAATTTAACAAAGATAAAAATAAAACTTATAGAAACTCTTAAATGAATGACTTATTTAGGTAACAGATACTTTGATAAAGACTTGAGATATAGACCGTATTCGATCATATACCTTCTGAAAATTGGTCTCAACGTCATTCACTTCTTCAACCTCGATAATTTCAAAAATATGATCTATCAAATCCAGCTCCCACGTATTCTTCTGATTAATTTTCTACATCACACACAAAAAAAAGGTTTAATCAATTAATCACCACAATAACAATCAACAAATGTGCAAAACACATTACTACAAATGACATTACACACATTTTCACTAGCCAACTTGATACAATTCTGGAACAACTCCATAATCTGCTCTTGACCTAAAATCTTATCACTAGCATTAGCATCGTTCGCATTGTTCAAAGTGACCACTTTCCGTCGAATAGCCGCAGCACGAGCGGCTCGAGCCTGCGCACGTTCGAGCTTATCGTTGTTGGAGCCGAGGAGAAAGAGTTCACCGGCGATAAGACCGTCGTTCTCTGCTTCTGCACCAGTGTAGGATTAGGGCTTAGGGTTTCTGCCATGTGAAAAATCTTTGTTGGACTTCAAATTCGCATGAAATCGTGTGTCTTTGTGGGTTTTGATTAGTAAATGTGATTGATATTCGTGTTGATTTTGCGTAAACAGTTGAGAATTGGAGATTAGAACCGTGGGATTGTTGAAGAAATTGGGGCTTTTATTCCCGCTATTAATTTGAATGTTCGAGAGTAAATTAAAGCTCAAATTGTTTGTACCGTTGAAACTATTTTTATTTGTTATATATTTTTTTTAAATAGTTAACTTTTTATTTTATGTGTATTTATTTATCATATCACCCATCAATATGTTAAAACTAAAACTTTTTAAGTTTTAATTATTATTTCTTTTAGTTTTTATTATCTTTTGATTTTTTTATTATTTTCAATTGTAGTCATTATGAATGTTCAAAATAGCCAAACACAGATAATAAGTGAAAACTAAATTGTATGTCTAATCGAAAAAACAGAATCAAATTGTGAATTTGATTTTTTATTCGGTTAATGATTACACAAAATTTTGTTTACTTGGTTCAGTTATTCATATTGACCGAATAATAAACGGGTTTAATAAATTAAACTGGATAACCAAATCGAATAGATCAGTTTTGAACAGTTTAGTTGGTTGAATTCAGTTCGCTTATGGCTATTTTTAATTCTAAAAGATATTATTTCACTTTTTTGTTAAAAGGTATTTTCTACTTCAGAAATGTATATTTTAATTTTATGATTATTTTTTAGTATTTATAAATATGTTTTTATGTGTCGTTATATAAAGTGCTTTTGAAACTATTTTTAGGTAAAAAAAACTTTTTTAATTAAAAATATCCAATGTAAAATATGACAAGTTTTGAAATTGGTTTTGAGAGGGTGTGACAAATAATAAAGAGGGGTATGTATTACCTTACCCTTATTTTTACTTGTTATATTCACTTGGAAAAATAGTTAAGAGTTAATTATACGATTGGTTCATGTGTTTTGTCCATATTACAATATTAGTCATAATTTTTAGAAATTACAGGTTTGATCCAAACTGTTTGTAAAATCGTAAAATATTGATCTCTCACACTAACTTTTGTTAAATTTCTTAGTTAGGTGGTGTGAAAAAACCAAAATACCCCCTATTATTAAAGTAATATATATATATATATATATATATATATATATATATATATATTAATACATGTAGAACCCACTTTTATAATATATTAATAATATTATATATAAACCCACACCAAAAATCCACATACATCATCATCTTCAACATCTTGAAGACAAAACCATCGTAGACATTGTCGCCCCTGCCCCATCGCCTACGCACCACCATCATCTTTCGCCAAACCCAACCCCATCCCATTCCCCTTAGATCACACCACCGCCAACGCACTACCACCATCTTCGATTGATTAATTCCTGGCCACTCGTGGTTGTATTAGAGGTTGTCAACTAATAAGGTAATAAAGATGAGGAAGTAAAGAAGATGATATTATTCTTAAAACAAAGCTGGTAAATATACATGCATACAAACTAACGATGAGGAGAATATGTAAGGCCCCGTTCCCGAGCATCTCACAGTTGGTCATTCATTGCACTTAAAACATTATAAAACATACATTTATTTTGTAGCGTAATTTGAAACTTTCATTTATAACTAAAAACATATCATTTACAACGTTCGTTTTCATCTCAAAATACAATGATATGTCAAAATACGGATGCCAGGTTCAAAATACTCCTAGTAGCTTATGCATCCATGCCTGCAACTCCTCAGCATCACATATACTTGCCAACTATCATGCATACAAAAGTCATTGACGCTGAGTGAGTTCTAGTTTTATAATAAAACATACTTTACTTTGTTAAAACCGTTCTTTACTTTATTTCAAAACATACTATACTTTACAACTGTTTCGTGATCATGCATCATACGTACATACAAATAATATCATTATTATCTTCGTCATTACGTTCGTTAACTTTGTTCATTCAACGTATTACATTATCGTTCACTTCTCTTTCTAGATCCGGTCAGACTTTACCCTCTTCGTGGCACTCAGCCACGATTACTAGGTCGAATGACAAGGATCATGTTCAATACGTTATTATGATAATTCATTTACGTTCATTTCATATGTTCGTTCTTTCATACGTTATCTTTCGTTCATTACTCTTTATTACACGAATGTTGTCTCATGCAATATCCTGACTCATGCTCGAAAGCTGAGGCTGTGCCGGGGCCTGCTCACAAACCCCCGACTCATGTTCGAAGACTGACACAACACCGGGATACGCGACAAAGATCCCATACGAATCATCACCGGGATTGAACTCTATCCGAGTCTATTACAACACAAAGCCGCTCACCTCCTTATCTCGTCTCATGGAAAAAGACCTCTGTCAAGTCTGTTGCGACACAAAGTCGCTCACCTCGTATCTATGCTTGGCTTTATGCCACATCCCCGAAGTTATACGTAACTCGGGTAACCGTCATGTATTTCACCCCCAACATTATGGGTAACAACACCCCTATCGAAATGGGTAACACCCCTACCGAAATGGGTAACACCCCCACCGAAATGGGTAACACCCCACCCGAGATGGGTAACACCCCCACCGAAATGGGTAACGCCCCCACCGAAATGGGTAACGCCCCCACCGAAATGGGTAACGCCCCCACCGAAATGGGTAACGCCCCCACCGAAATGGGTAACGCCCCCACCGAAATGGGTAACTCCCCCACCGAAATAGGTAACGCTCCCACCGAAATGGGTAACACCCCCACCGAAATGGGTAACACCCCCACCGAAATGGGTAACAACACTAAAGGTCAGTCACAAAGACTGGAACCCTTGCGTGTACACTTTAGAATTTGTTGAACCTCACGCGATAGAGCTTAAGGCATTAAGAGTCGTGCACCACTGTACATATTGCTTGCAAGCCTTCTATACTTTCTCTCTTATTAATGCATGCATTCATTCATCACGTTCCTCTTTTCATTATCTTCCACTTTACATTACATAATACTTTTATTATATTCATTAGCGTTCAATGCAAAGCCAAGGGAAGACATACATACATAAGAAGGAACATACATAAACATACCTCATCACCAATACAGGCACATCATACATACATAACACACATCAAACATAAGCCATCACATCATAACCAGGCCTATCTTCCCATTTTACCCCTTAAAAACCACTTAGAAACCTTAAGTCCAAATTTGGGCGCATGGGGCCTTCTAGGCGCATGAGCATAAAAATTCTAAGTGTAAAATAGTATGGGCGCATGGGCACTATTTGGGCGCTTCTGCCCTGTTCAGGTGTATGGCCATTATGCAGGCGCATGGCACCTATTTAGGCAGGTCAACACTTAGCCGTTTCAATCACTTTGGAAGCATGACACTATTTAGGCGCATGGCCAACACTTGGGCGCCTGGCCAACACTTAGGCGCATGGCCAACACTTGGGCGCATGGCCAACACTTGGGCGCATGGCCAACATTTGGGCGCATGGCCAACACTTGGGCGCGTGGCCAACACTTAGACGCATGGCCAACATGTTGGGCGCATGGGCCACTGTTTAGGCGCATGACCCACTCTTGGGCGCATGGCCAACACTTAGACGTCTGGCCACTCATGTTGGACGCATGGGCCACTGTTTGGGCGCATGAACCACTGTTCATGTTCATCAAAACATTCTGAAATATTTTCTATGTTATCAACATCACCCGATTATCATTCTAATGACACCCAAGCACAGATCTAGCATACTAAGGCCATCTAAGCATGCTAAACATCATCACTAACCCATAATCAACTCTATAACATACATACACACATACATACATCATTTCGAACGTAAGGCTGTAAACCCATAGTTTCTTCAAAATGTTTACTTAGTATGCATAATAGCCCCAAATCAGTTGAAAATCAGTAAAAGAGGGGTTCTAGAAACTCACCTTGAGCAGCCTTCGAGCAACACACTTCAAGTTCGAGACCCACCTTCGATTCAGCTCTTGAATCCCGAAAACAAACTCTAAACATTCAGAACTTCGGTCAAGAACTCGAAACCCAGCTAAAACCGAGCTTATAGAAGAGAAGACTTACCTTTGCAGCTGCTTCTTCCTCTTTCTCTCTCTAGAACCGGGGCTCTCTCTCTCTTCTTTCTTCCTCTGAGAGCAAAAGCAGCTTTCTGCTTTGATATGGGTGACCATGCCCCCCTCAAATCCTTAAAATAATAAGGTTTTGTACTTTGTATACTTATCCCCCTCTACTTGTGCACAATTTATATTCTTTCTATTTACTTTTCTTTCCTTCCTTAAAAATAAAAATTCGGGGTGTTACAGAATAAGGTGGGTCTACAACAACCTTTTGACTAATCCTATTTGACATGTGCAAATATTTAAATACAATAATAAATTAAAACAATTGAGGAGATAATGCTTATTTTGTAATATGCCCCCGCAAGATAGACGATCCGGAGATAAGACCAATCTTGGATAAAGTAATCTGAACTGTTGTTTGGTAAGAGCATCGACTAACTGATCATCTCCTACTAATGTCTTTGAGGAAGAACTTTAACGATAGGGATTGGATGAACTGGTTTACCAGAATTGTAGTAAGGCACTTATGTGCACTTTTAAAATCGTTAAAACATTAAACGGGTTAGAACATTTTATTATGTCAATATATGGTATATTAGTCTTCATTTGAGTTATAAAAAGATTCTAAGATTTTGGCATAGCCATCATTTACAACAATAATTTTGTGGAATAACCGAATGCGGAGGCATAGCCGTCTATATGCAAATGGGATTCTTTGTTTATGTTACTGTGTTGTTAGCTTAATTTAAGAATGTTAGTGATTGTTATAAGGTTAGTTATTATTAAAACGTTAATGGTAAAATGATAATTATTAAAATAAAAGAGATTTGGTGGAAGAAAGAACAATAGTAAGAACATAAAGTTATGCGAAATGAAAAATGAAATAAATATAAAATTAAATAATTTAAATAAATATAAAATTTAAATTGGAATGGTGTTATTGGTGATTTATAAGTCTTTTAAAAGAGGGGTTATAATTGGAATTTGAAATAAATATAAAATTAAATTATTTAAATAATAAAAAAAATACTTACAATTTAAACTTTAAATTTATTAAAACTTTAATTTTAATTTAACAACTTCTTTTCTATTAAATCTTTATAGACTTTATAATCTAATAAGAACTTTTAATTTGATTATTATTTTAACTGGTTATTTAAAATCTTATAATATTAATAACATTTATAGACCTTACATATTTGTAAAAATAATAATCTTGTATTTTAATCATTTATTTTAGTTTTATGATTAAAACTCATAAATGACAAATAAACTTCATGAATTTATAAAATTTTATTCTATAAATCATGAATTACCATGAATTAATTTAATAAGTGGAAGTTGAATAAATAGTATTATTATTGTTTTTGAAGGATTAAAATAAATTAAATTTCTAACTAATTTATTTGATTTTTCCAAAATTGACCCAAACGGATTTGGTTTGGATTTCTATTTTCCAAAATTGGCAGATGTTACAGTCTCCCCTACTTTAGAAAATTTCGTCCCGAAATTTAATCACGAGAAAATTAATTTCAAAGTTATTTGAAAACTTAGATTTCATTTTGTGTTTGCAAGGAAACTCTTGGGAGCGTTTAATTTCAATAAGTTTAATTATGATATTTCGTTACGCTTAAGTTTGTTTAATTCTCATAATTCATAATTTCAGGCGTTTCTTTACAAAGTGAGTAAGATCATTAACTTAGAATTTTAGTTAATAAACTTTGTATTTTAGACGGTTCAAGACGATTAAGATGGTCTTGTCATGAGGGAAACACGAGAATCGATTCGAGACCGGACTTAACAAACATGAGCAATAAGTTCAAGACACTTTTGGATGGGTTATAAATTTCATAAGAGCTTCTCAAGCAAATAAATTTAACAAGGTTCTTAGATGATCAATTCTTGTTTACTATTTCGTTGAGGTTTTCAAAGTTTCATTAGTTTATGTTGATACGAGATTCGTTTTTATTAAGATTAAAGATTCAATTTAGAATGAGAGCATCATTGTAATAGGTTTTCAGGATAAGTGTGCTTTTGAGGGGAAGGCATTCGGAAAGATTATTAAAAGTCGTTATAAGATTTGGGTAATGAGTTTTAAGCTCCAAGAAGACAAGATCAACGATAAGACGATTCAAAATAACAAGATGTTTCAAGTGCAACGTTTGGTTTACAACCAAAGCATTACGTTGACTTATAAAAGTATTAGGTCAACTACAACCTAATGAAGACATGCATAATATAAGCGGACACTCACCGCAAGGGTTCCCAGGTAAGGTAACGGATCCGTCGATTGATTTGGATTTATATGATACCTTGCCTAGACAGAACACCTCGAGATATAGGCATCACGCTCTTCCAGCATTACATGTTTCAAGTTATAGGACATAGACTTTGACGAGACTTGAAAATCACGAATAACGATTCAAAGCTTATTTTGAGAACCATTTGATTAGGCTCATAATGCCTTAGAATATGATTAAGATTTGTGTGTGCATCGATAAGAATCAAAGTATAAGAAGAATCACATAAGGCATATAATCACATAATCAAATATAAACATATAAGGCACATAAAATCCTATTTAAGCATATAAAATACATGAGAGGACTTATGTGTAAGGGTACTTAGTTATAGTCTAGGTCATTCCATTTCTAATCCTAAATCCCTATAACCATGGCTCTGATACCAATCAGTCACACCCCGACCGACAGCGGAATCATCGGGGCGGACGAACGGAGACGATTACTCATAGCACATGGAACTAAATAAGTTGTAATAATATTAAATATCATTTATCATTGAAGATTACAAGACAAATAAGTCATTACAAAACAATCAAGATACAACCAATAACATAAGATTTTTAGTTAATCTAGGTCCAAGTCCTATATAAGCACAAAAGATCTTCAAGTAGTAACCTGAAACATGTTAAAAATAAAGGGTCAACTATAAAGTTGGTGAGTTCCCATGGTTTAAACACACGCATACATATATATATGTAAAAAGGGTTATAAGTATCAATTCATGTCCATGGTTACTATAACATCCGGTTATTTTTTTAAGAAAGATAAGAAATGAAGAATAAAAGAAGGAAATGCAATTAAAGCCAAGTTAAGGGGTTAAAATATAAAAGAATGATAAAAATACAAAATTTGATGTAAAGGTGGGCATGGCCGCCCACCCTCACTTCTCATCACCTTTTCACTCTAGTTAGAGAGAGAGAGAGAGAGGAGAGAGAGCAGAACTACGATTTGAAGGAGAAGAAGAAGAAGAGGCTGAATCAAGGTAAGAATTCATGGATTTTTTAAGTGTTTGTGTTGGGTTTTGGTCTCAGGTGTATGCTTATGTGCTTGTGTATGTTCGTGTGTGTGTGTTGGTTTTTTAGGTGTTTGAACTCATTCGCATACGGGTTAGAAGGAAGATACGCTCAAAGTTGCACCGGTGAGTTTCTAGACCCCGTTTTTTTACTTGTTTTAAACTCTTTGGGGCTGAAATGTATTTAAACGATTTTTACAATGTTTATGTACGTATACCCGTATGTGTATTTGGTGTGTGTTTACGGGTGAGGTTTTGATTTTAGGCTATGTTGTGTAGGATGATGTTATGGTTGTGTTTGTTCTAAAGAGTAGGATGTATGATTTAAGCTAGGAATACCATAGATGATGATTGGAACTGAGTTATGATGTTTAAGTGTGTTATAGTCTACCCATGCGCCTAAACAGTGGCCCATGCGCCCAACAGAAATAACAACCTAAGTGTTCCCATGCGCCCAAAACTCATGCGCCCAAATAGTACCCATGCGCCTAGAATTAGGCTGGAATTGACTAAGTGTCTAGACGTCCAGGATTCCCATGCGCCTAGGCACTCATGCACCTGCATAGTGTCCATGCGCCTAGAACTGCCCAAAATAAACTATGTTGCTCATGCGCCTCAATAGTGCCCATGCGCCTGAAAGTTGCCCATGCGCCTGCATAGTGCCCATGCGGCCTGCATAGTGCCCATGCGTCTAAGGACTTAGAATTTTTTTGATTGTTGGGGAAAAAGTTAATGTAGGCTTTGACTTGGGAGGTTCCCGGGGGCTATGTAAGTTGACTTTTTGAAGTCATAAATGTTGTGATGGGTGATGTATGATGTGATGTAAGATTGGTGATTATGCATGAAGATGTGTGATTGATGATGTTTGATGATTATGTATGATTGTATGATATGTTCCTTATGATGATGTATGTTTATCTTTCTTATGGCTTTACGTGTCATGTTAATGAATGAATGAAGTATTATGTAACGTAAAGTGAAAGATAATGAAAGAGGAACACGAAGTAAGAATGCATGCATTATTGACTATGATTGAACGAAGGAAAGTCTTGCAAGCACATATATGAGGTGAGCAACCCTGTTGTTGCAACAGACTCGGATAGCGTGCAATCGTTGGGATTGTTAATGAGGTGAGCGACCCTGTTGTCGCAACAGACTCGGAGAACGAACATATAAAATGAACGAAAGTTAATGAATGTAATGGAGATAATAATTATATTATCGTATGTACGTATGTTGTATGGTCACGAATGAATGTAAAGCGTAGTATGATTTGAAAGAAAGTAAAGAACGGTTTTAACGATTGAAATGTATGTTTTATTATAAAACTAGAACTCACTCAGGAACGCTGACTTTTATACATTTTCAGTTGGAAGTAAACATTGCTGAGGATGGCACGAGAGTGAAGCTACTCAGTAGGGGAAAGACTGGCATCCATTCATACTTGTTATCGTTGTTGTTTTGTAATGAAATTAAACAATTCTTTGTATTCAGTTAAACTAAAGTGTATTGCCAGCAATAGTGTTTTTAATGAAATGAATGGCTTTTGTTAAAATAATTCCGCTGCTTACACTCGTTAATTTATAATGTCTAATGTATTTAATGCTATGAATGACCAACTGTGAGGTCTCCGGGAACGGGGTCTTACAAGTTGGTATCAGAGCCAAATTTGAAGTGAAATGGGTAAATTTTCAAAATAAACCTGAACTTAAACTGAGAATGGGACTGTAAGGGGAATGGGATACCAATCTGAGTAGCTGCGTGCCATCAGGTATTTTCGTAAAGTTAACCGGTTTTATGTGCGCGTGGTATGTGGTTATGTGTTGTATGTAGGTTTAAATACTGATGTAGTCAAGACAGGTAATGTTTGGGGTATGAAGAGTAAAGTAAGTGGCTAATCACAACTGACCACTGTAATTAGAGACTTACTATACTTGACATAAACTAAGTTGTTCCCTTGAATGACCGTGTTGGTGTTTGAATCTTATAGTGCGCTTAGAGGATGGCCGGTGGTAGATCTTCAAAAGCCTCTCGTGGTGGAGGTCACGGTGCTGCACCGCAACCCAAGAGAGGGAGACCCAAAGTTAAGAAGGTGGTTCCTGAAGAACCTGAGACCCCATCTGGAGGGTGGCGACGAGGGCGCCAATCTAAGAGCCTCAGTAAAGGAGGCTGTGGTGGAAGAAGTCCACCAGGTTATGCAGACAATCTTACCGTCTGTGGTGACCGAAGTGATTAAGGCGGTACGGGAAGGGGAATGAAGGAGAGAAACAGGTCCGTGGAGGACGAGAGCAACTAGAGCCAGAAACGGTTCTCTCTGATGATGAGAGGAGGAAGAAGAAGAGCCTGCGCCGGAGGCGGCACGAGGCTGTAACTACGGGACGTTTATGAGATGCAAGCCCCCTACTTTCGATGGAAAGGACACTGCTATTGCTGCTTACCAGTGGGTGAGGGAAATGGAGGCTGTTCTTGATATTAGCGAGTGTCGTGAAGACCAAAGGTGAAGTTCGCTACCCACTCTATTGTGGACTCGGCTTTGTGCTGGTGGGACAACATTGTCCAAGCCGAGGGTAGGAAGGCCATTGGGAGAATGAGATGGCTGAACTGAAGAAGTTAGTGATTGAGGAATTCTGTCCTCACAGAGAGATGGATAAGGTAGAAAGAGAGTTCCTGCAACTGGAGGCGACAACGATGACACACCAGCAGTACCCACATTTAACAAAATGGCACGTCTGGTATCGGATCAGGTGACACCCCTGTCTCGAAAGATCAAGAGGTATTTTAGGGTTGCCAGTGGATATTCGCAGGCACATGATCGTCGCCCGGCCAAGCACGTTTAGGTTAGTGGTGGATTTGGCGGGGGACTGTATGATGCGAGAACGGTGGTGGTGACTGAAAGCGGTAGGAAGAGTGGAGGTGATCAAAACTGGCATGGGAAGAGGTTTGGTCGGGGTGGTGACCCGATGAACAACAAGAGTGCACGAGTGGAGACCGGCATGTGGTCACATCTGGTGCAGGATTGAAGAAATGTGGTAAATGCGGAAGGAGCATTGGGGAGAATGCAAATGGGGATCAAACAACTACTTCAAGTGTGGGAAGCCTAGCCATATGGCTAGAGATTGTGGGGTTGCAAGGTGTTACAACAGTGGGGAGAATGGTCATCTGAGCAGAGATTGTAAGAGGCCAAGGGCTAAAAGTTCGGGAGCGAAGAAGGCTAGAGGAGAAGGGCAGAAGGCAAGTGCCCGAGCTTTCACGATGACTCGGGAGGAGGCTAGGACAGACCCCGACGTGGTGTCAGGTATGTTTCTAGTAAACCAAACTCTTGCATATGTGTTGTTTGATTCTGGTGCTAGTAGGAGTTTCATTTTTGCTGCCTTTGTGTGCTAAGTTTCCCATTAGAGTAGATGTATTGATGAGCCCTTCGAGGTAGAAACTACCAAAGGTAAGTCTACAAGGATTTCTGAGGTGATAGAAGGTTGTGATATAGAACTAGATGGTTATAAGTTCCCTGTAAGACCATTCGTGATGACCTTAGGCGGTTTCGATGTAGTCCTAGGAATGGATTGGTTGGCGGACTGCGAAGCGAATATTGTGTGTCGCAAGAAGATGATCCGATTGACAGCGCGCTGACATGGAATTGTGACGGTTTATGGTGATCGAGTCACGATGATCCCGAAAGTGATTTTGATGGCGGTGGCGAGAAAGTTCATGAGGCGTGGATGTATGCCTACTTGGCCTACGTAAAGGACGTGGATGCGCCAACACCACAGCTGTCTGATATACCGGTTGTGTGTGATTTTCCGGATGTGTTTCTAGAGGATTTACCAGGTGTGCCATCGGACCGTGAGATTGCGTTCCAGATTGACTTGATACCGGGTGCCCAACCCGTTGCAAAGGCACCGTATCGGTTAGCTCTGACAGAAATGAAAGATTTGATGGAGCAGTTGCAAGAGCTGCTTGATAAGGGGTTTATTAGACCGAGTATCTCTCTTTGGGGTGCTCCGGTCCTGTTTGTAAAGAAGAAAGACGGTAGTATGAGGATGTGCATTGACTACCGTGAGCTGAATAAGTTGACAGTGAAGAACCAATACCCTTTACCAAGAATAGCTGATTGTTTCGATCAGCTTCAGGTGCCAGTTGGTTTTCAAGGATAAACCTTCGATCTGGCTACCATCAGTTGAATGTAAAGGAGCAGGATATTCCTAAGATAGCTTTTCGCACGCGATATGGTCACTACGAGTTTCTTGTCATGTCTTTTGGTTTGACCAATGCACCAGCTGCTTTTATGGATCTGATGAATCATGTGTGTCGGCTGATGTTGGATAAATCAGTGATTGTGTTTATGATGATATCCTAATTTATTCGAAGAGCGAGAATGAACATGCCGCTCACATTCGGGAGGTGTTGGAGACGTTAAGGAAGGAGAAGTTGTATGCTAAATTCTCCAAGTGCGGGTTCTGGTTGCGCAAGGTCCATTCTTGGGTCATGTGGTGAATCCTGATAGGATTATGGTGGACCCGACAAAGGTGGAGGCGGTTATGCAATGGAAGTCACCGAAGACGCCATCCGAGATTCGTAGTTTCTTGGGGTTGGCGGGATATTATCGAAGGTTCATTCAGGACTTCTCTAAGATAGCCTCCCCATTGACTAAGCTGACCTGTAAAGATGTGAAGTTCGTGTGGGGTCAAGAGCAAGAAAGGGCCTTTGAGGAGTTGAAGGCAAGGCTGACTCAAGCTCCTATCCTGTCATTACCCGAAGGAAGCAAGGATTTGGTGGTCTATTCAGATGCTTCCTACTCAGGGTTGGGGTGCGTGTTAATGCAGAAGGGGAAGGTTATAGTCTATGCATCCTGACAGTTGAAAGTTCATGAGGTCAATTATCCCACTCATGACTTGGAGCTAGCAGTCATGGTCTTTGCGTTGAAGATTTGGAGGCACTATCTCTACGGGACAAAGTGCACCATTTTCACTGACCACAAGAGCTTGAAGTACTTCTTTGAGCAGAAGGACCTGAACATGAGGCAGAGAAGATGGTTGGAGCTCATAAAAGATATGATTGCGAATTCACTATCATCCGGGCAAAGCCACGTGGTGGCTGATGCTCTTAGCCAAAAGGAGAGGCCCGAGCCAATTCGTGAAAGCATACCAACTAATCATGACCTCCGATGTGATGAAACAAGTCAAAGAGTTTCAAGATGAGGCACTGAAAGAAGATCATCTTAACTCTGAAAGGATGAGAGGTCTAGTTGGGGAATTGAGTGAAAACACACTTGGTGTTAAAACTCGATTTTGACGGGTGTGGATTCCTCGTTTTGGGGATCTACGCATGAAGATTATGGATGAAGCTCAAAAGAATCGATACTCCATGCATCCTAGTGCCATGAAAATGTATCAAGATATGAAGAAAGATTATTGGTGGCCGGGTATGAAGCGTGATGTGGTGGGGTATGTGAGTAAGTGCCTTACTTGCTTACAGGTGAAGGCCGAGCATCAGAAGCCGTATGAAAGATCCAACCTTTGGATATACCGGAATGGAAGTGGGAGCACATCACCATGGATTTCATTATGAAGCTGCCGCGTACTCCGAAAGGATACGATGCCATATGGGTGATTGTTGACCGTCTAACGAAGAGTGCTCACTTCCTACCAATCCGCGAGACATATTCATCTGAGAGGTTGGTAGATCTATTCATCAAGGAAATTGTAACTTGTCACAGTGTGCCGGTGTCTATTGTATCCGACCGTGACACCCGGTTTACATCCAAATTCTGGAAGAAATTCCACGATGCCATGGGGACGAGGTTACATATTAGCACGACTTATCATCCCCAAACTGATAGTCCGTCAGAAAGGACCATTCAGATATTGGAAGACATGCTTCGGGCATGTGTGATTGATTTTGGGGGAAGTTGGGATGACCACTTACCGTTAGCTGAATTCTCATACAACAACAGCTATCATCCCAGCATTGGCATGCCACCATATGACATACTATATGGTAGGAGATGCAGAACACCCGTTTGTTGGGGTGATACTGGTCAGAAGGAATTGGGAGCGTCGAGGTAATTGAGGCTACGAATGAGAAGCTTGAGAAGATTAAAGCCTTCATGAAGGCAACTAAAGATAGACAGAAGTCGTATGCCGATAAACGATGCAGACCGATTGAGTTCCAGGTGGGTGACCGGGTTATGTTGAAGGTCTCACCTTGGAAGGGTATCATTCGATTCAAGAAACGAGGTAAGCTAAGCCCGAGATACGTAGGACCTTTCCGAATCATTGCTCGAGTAGGAGAGGTGGCCTATAGATTGGAGCTACCAGATGAGTTAAGTGGAATTCACCCGACATTCCATGTATCTCATCTGAGAAAGTGCTTAGCTGATGAACATGATTGTTCCACTGGAGGATATTGAAGTAGACAAAAGGCTCAATTATGTGGAGCAACCAGTGGCAATCATCGATAGAAAAGAGAAGAGGCTGAGAAATAAAGCAGTTCCTCTTGTGCGTGTACAGTGGAAGCACAGGAAGGATCCGAATCTACATGGGAGACCGAGGAGGAGATGAGCAGCATTATCCTCATATGTTCGAGGAATGACAGGTTTCGGGGACGAAACCTAAATAAGGGGGGTGACTTGTAACACCCAGTTACTTTTTTTAAAGAAAGATAAGAAATGAAGAATAAAAGAAGGAAATGCAATTAAACCCAAGTTGAGGGGTTAAAAATGTAAAAGAGGATAAAAGTATAGAAGTTGATGTAAAGGTGGGCATGGCCGCCCACCCTCACTTCTCATCACCTTTTCACTCCAGTTAGAGAGAGAAGAGAGCAAAAACTACGGTTTGAAGGAGAAGAAGAAGAAGATACTGAATTCAAGGTAAGAATTCATGGATTTTTTAAGTGTTTGTGTTGGGTTTTGGTCTCAGGTGTATGCTTATGTGCTTGTGTATGTTCGTGTGTGTGTGTTATGGGTTTTTAGGTGTTTGAACTCATTCTCATACAGGTTAGAAGGAAGATACGCTCAAAGTTGCACCGGGTGAGTTTCTAGACCCTGTTTTTTTACTTGTTTAAAATCTTTGGGCTAAAAATGTATTTAAAACGATTTTTACAATGTTTATGTATGATACCCGTATGTGTATTTGTGTGTGTTTACGGGTGAGGTTTGATTTTGGGCTATGTTGTGTATGATGATGTTATGGTTGTGTTTCTAAAGAGTAGGATGTATGATTTAGCTAGTAAGACCATAGATAATGATTGGGAACTGAGTTATGATGTTTAAGTGTGTTATAGTCTACCCATGCGCCTAAACAATGGCCCATGCGCCCAACAGAAATAACGGCCTAAGTGTTCCTATGCGCCCAAAACTCATGCGCCCAAATAGTACCCATGCGCCTAGAATTAGGCTGGAATTGACTAAGTGTCTAGACGTCCAGGATTCCCATGCGCCTAGGCACTCATGCACCTGCATAGTGTCCATACGCCTAGAACTGCCCAGAATAAACTATGTTGCTCATGTGCCTCAATTGCCCATGCGCCTGAAAGTTGCCCATGCGCCTAAGTGTTCCCCATGCGCCTGCATAGTGCCTATGCGTCTGCATAGTGCCCATGCGTCTAAGGACTTAGAATATTTCTTTGTTGTTGGGGAAAAAGTGTAATGTAGGCTTTGACTTGGGAGGTTCCCGGGGCTATGCAAGTTGACTTTTTGAAGTTATAAATGTTATGATGGGTGATGTAAGATTGGTGATTATGCATGAAGATGTGTGATTGATGATGTTTAACGATTATGTATGATTGTATGATATGTTCCTTATGATGATGTATGTTTATCTTTCTTATGGCTTTACGTGTCTGTTAATGAATGAATGAAATATTATGTAACGTAAGTGAAAGATAATGAAAGATGAACACGAAGTAAGAATGCATGCATTATTGAATGATGAATGAACGAAGGAAAGGCTTGCAAGCACATATATGAGGTGAGCACCCTGTTGTTGCAACAAACTCGGATAGCGTGCTATCGTTGGGATTGCTAATGAGGTGAGCGACCCTGTTGTCGCAACAGACTCGAGAACGAACGTATAAAATGAACGAATGTAATGGAAGATAATAATTATATTATCGTTATGTACGTATGTTGTATGGTCACGAATGAATGTAAAGCGCAATATGATTTGAAAGAAATTAAAGAACGGTTTTAACGATTGAAATGTATGTTTTATTATAACAAGAACTCACTCAGCAACGCTGACTTTTATACATTTTCAGTTGGCAGGTAAACATTACTGAGGATGGCACGAGGGTGAAGCTACTCAGTAGGGGAAAGACTGGCATCCATTCATACTTGTTATCGATGTTGTTTTGTAATGCAATTAAACAATTCTTTTGTATTCGGTTAAACTAAAGTGTATTGCCCAGCAACAGTGTTTTTAATAAAATAAATGGCTTTTGTTAAAATAATTCCGCTGCTTACACTCGTTAATTTATAATGTCTAATGTATTTAATGCTGTGAATGACCAACTGTGAGGTCTTCGGGAACGGGTCTTACAGTTACGAGTTAGCAAGCTTATAGAACACATACAGTTACAACCAAACCTCGACTTGATTACAAGTATATGATTGGCTAAGTGTATTTGGTTCCCATGATGAACAAGCATATCATCAAGAGTCGGCAATACATCGGCTTTAGCACCAAATAGGCTTGTCAGGCCCAAAGATCTAAGACGTCGCCAGGCTAGCAGTAGTTAATGATTGTAAACAAAATATGTATCTCATATAAGACTTACAATAACACAAATAACCATGAAAAAAAGGTAAAGATGAATTGCTTGTGCATTTACAAGTATCAAGATGTTTACAAGTGTAAGTTTATAAGGTTAACATGTTTCACCCCAAAAGGTGTGAAATAAAGTAAAAAGAGGCATGGAGAACTCACATGGAAAACTCATAATAATAGTGATGGTTGTAGAGTACATAAGAAAGTTTGGATGTCAAGAGTCAAAGGTGATGTCCTAAATGATAAAAAAAACAATAACTTGAACTCGGAATTCATTACAAGAAGTTAGGACGTTTAGAGAATACTAAAAAGCGAAAGGTAGATTGAAAAATGATTATTACATCAATTTTAGATTCTGGACAGAATGTTTGGCATGTATTTGAATAGGTTTTGAAAATTGAAAACGGTTTTATAAAATTATAAAATTTATACTTGACTAGTTCAAAGTCTGGCGGACAACTTTCATTCATAAACAATTTTATGAAAATATCTTTAAATAGGTCAAACAAGTAGAATAAGACAAAAGGTGCTGAAACGCACACTTATCTTGTGAAGGCTATTGTTGAGATCGTCCGATTGATTTTGAAGACGTATAAACTTTCCTTGAAAAGGTATTCAATGAACTTAATATTGGAGTCCGATTTTACTCAAATTTAGTTTTTTATGATCAGTTATGGTCGGTTTAAGTAAGATTACATTCTGCAAATTGTAGTAAGGCACTTATGTGCACTTTTAAAATCGCTAAAGCATGAAACGGGTTAGAACATTTTATTATGTCAATATATGTATATTAGTCTTTATTTGAGTTATAAAAATATCTAAGATTTTGGCATAGCCATCATTACAACAAGTCCATATGCAAACGGGATTTTTTGTTTATGTTAGTCCGTTGTTAGCTTAATTTATAATGTTAGTGATTGTTATAAGGTTAGTGATTATAAAATGTTAATGGTCAAATGATAATGACTAAAATAAAAAGAGATTTGGTAGAAGAAAGAATAATAGTAAGAACATAAGTCATGAGAACAATTAGATGTTAGGATGATTAAAATGTATAATATAAAGACAATAAAATATTACCTTAGTATTAAGAATTCTTGAAATTTCTTATAAATAAAATTCTTCAAATTGATCATATCCAATGGATGAAAGAAAGATATGAGAGTAAGATTTTTAGAAAATGAGCAAATAAAGAGTGAGCCCTAAGCCTTGCTTTTATACTTGAGGTTAGGAGAGGTTATGAATGGTGTTAATGGTGATTTATAAGTCTTTTAAAAGGGGTTATAATTGGAATTTGAAATAAATATAATTTAATAAATAAAAAATACTTACAATTTAAACTTTAAATTTATTAAAACTTTAATTTTAGTTTAACAACTTCTTTTCTATTAAATCTTTGTAGACTTTAGAAATCTAATAAGAACTTTTAATTTGATTATTTATTCTAATTGATTATTAAAAATCTTATAAATATTAATAACATTTTATAGACCTTACATATTTGTAAAAATAATGATCTTGTATTTTAATCATTTATTTTAGTTTTATGATTAAAACTCATAAATGACAAATAAACTTCATGAATTTATAAGATTTTATTCTATAAATCATGAATTACCATGAATTAATTTAATAAATGGAAGTTGAATAAATAGTATTAGTATTGTTTTTGAAGGATTAAAATAAATTAAATTGTAACTAATGTATTTGATTTTTCCAAATATTGACTCAAACGGATTTGGTTTGGGTTTCTATTTTCCAAAATGGGCAGATGTTACAAGTAAAGGGTAGCTAGTCAACTGAATTAGAGGGGTGAAATCAAATGATTTTGTAAGTTTGTCAAATAGGAATTCATGTTTAACAAATACCATATGGCGAGAGGAATAATTTTTATTGGTGTAGGGATCAAAGGTGTAATATGCGCTTTGAGAAGAGAAATAGTCAATAAAGACACAAGGCCTGGACCTAGAGTGAAGTTTGTGAGGAGAGTATGGTCGAAGCCATGAATAACAAAGGCAACTGAAGCTACGTAGTTTGTTATAGTTCAGTGGTTTGTTGAAGAGACATGAAAAGGAGAGGAGTTGTTGAGTGTTGAGGTGGTGAGCCGATTAATAAGATAAGCAGTAGTTGTGAAAACAATGGCCAAAAGTTTTCTGATAGCTTAACATAGGAAAGTAAAGCGAGTCCAGTTTCAATAATATGTTGGTGTCTACGTTCGGTATAACCATTGTGTTCGGGTTTGTGGGGTGTTGAAGTGAGTTGGGAAGTACCACATGAAGAGAGTGAGGCTGGAGTTTGATGTATTCCCCGTCACTGTCAGAAAATAGTTGTTTAATTTTTTGTTCAAAATAATTTTCAACAAGATTTTCAAACCGAATGAAAGTTGAAAGTGAGTCAGATTTGCGTTTTAATGGATAAAGCCACGTGTATTTAGTGAAGCGGTCGAAAAATATAATGTAATATTTATAATTATCAAACGATCCAATAGGTGAACACCAAACATCAGAAAAAATTAAATCAAGGTAGCTTTAGATATAAGTGAAAATATGGAAAATAGTAAATGATGACTTTTATTTATATGACAAGAATTACAATTGTCATGGGAACTAGAATTGAAAGAAATCAAGACTATAGGAGCTTGAAGACTTTATTGTTTGGATGACCAAGCCTATGCTGCCAAGTCATGGGAGAAGTCTTTTGGAGCATGAAAACGGAAGGTGATAGAGAGGAGCGTAGTTCATACATTCCCCATGTTGTTATGCCCTGAAGAAGAGGGGTTTTCGAGTCCCGGTCCTTTATAACAAAAATAAAAGGACAAAATTCGATTAGAAAGTTATTATCGGAACATAAACGAGATATAGAAAATAGTGCTACGGGATAAGGAAGGAAAACATAAAACATTCTTGAGAATTACAAAAGTGTGAGAAGTTTTAATGACGACAAAGTCAATATGAGTGATTTTTAAAGACGAACCATCACTAATAACTAGTTCTTTAGTTCCGTCATATGGTGCATGGAGGGAAAGGTTGCTTAGGTCGTTAGTGACATGTGAGATGCGTCGCTGTCGAACAACCAGTTTGTGGCAGGCATGTTTGAAGTGTTCATCATACGCACTTGGCTTCCTTTTACGTGCAAGGACTGATTGAATGATGGGATAACAATATGTGGATGCACCTTTTGGAATGAGGGACAATTGGTAAGTGAGTGCCCCTTGGTGACACCACTAACACATGCCAAGGAAGGGTCGGCTACTTGTAGAAGCGGATGGTGGTGCAGTAGTGTGTAGAATTCTAGCCGAGGTATCTCCTTGAGGGTGGGTTCTGTTGGGGCAAGACTTGCCACCGGTTCTGTGCATATGAAACACCGATGTCGGTTGATGGATACCATTGAGGGTAACCTGTTGTGCAAATGATAACTCATGATTAATGAGTTTTTCATGCAATTCAGTAAAGGTTATAGGAGTATCATGAGCATGTATTGTATCCAAAATAGGTTTGTATGAGGTTTGATAGAGACCATAGAGAATGGCATCGACCACGTCTTCTTGATCCATCTTTTTAACAAGAATTCCAAGTTTGTCAACCACGGTTTTTATATTTTGCATGTAATCAGTTATAGATTGAGTAGGGATTTTTGACATTTGCTTCAACCGGTGCTTCAATTGCTTATGTGACCACAAGAGGGTGAAGCATATGTGCTAGCAAGAATCTGCCATGCCTCACGTGATGAAAATGTGTTTGTCACGAGCGAAATGATTTGTGGTGACAGGCTTCCTACAAGAAGTCGGTCTTGACGAAACCATTGAACATAATCTTTGTGAGGTGTGACGGTCCTATCAGCGCCCGTAAGAGGAGGAGGAGCCGGATGAGTGCCATTGATGAAATTAAAGAGATCTAATTCATAAAGTAGGGCTTCAATCTGGGTTTTCCAACCTAAATAATTGTCGGATGTGAGTTTTAGGGTGGTTAGGCAAGTAACCATGGTAACGTCTTTGATTGTAATGTTAATAGAAAGGGGTGAACTATTATTTTCAGTCAAGGTAATCGGTGAAGAAGAAGTATTGATAGGAGTAGAAAGGTTGGAACCAAGCTCTGATACCATAAGAGGTAACAGATTTGATGAAGTAAAGAAGATGATATTATTCTCAAAACAAAACTTGTACATAACATGCATACAAACTAATGATATGGAGAATAAGGTGGATCTGCAACAACCTTTTGACTAATCTTATTTGACATGTGCAAATATTTAAATACAACAATAAACTAAAAAAATTAAGGAGAACTTCTTATTTCGTAATATCGACGACGATAATAATGGAGGTTATAGACGGCGATAGGGGTGCTTTAGATCTACAAAACCGTCGTTGGTGACGTAGGTGGCAACCGATGCTCGAGAGAAGGAATGGCGGAGGTCAGATAGGTATGGGCTAGTTATTGTATTAGTGGAGGTTGTACCTGTGGTAGTCTTTGTAACACCCCGAATTTCTATTTAAACGAAAGGAAAAGAAAAGTAAATAGAAAGAATAGATAATGAGCACAAGTAGAGGGAGATAAAGTGTACAAAGTACAAAACCTTGTTATTTTAGGTTTAAAGGGGCATGGTCGCCCATATCAAAAGCAGAAAGTTGCTTTTTCTCTCGGAGGAAGAAAGAAGAGAGAGAGCCCCGATTCTAGAGAGAGAAAGAGGAAGAAGCAGCTGCAAAGGTAAGTCTTCTCTTATATGAGCTCGGTTTCAGCTGGGTTTCGAGTTCTTGACTGAAGTTCTTGGTGTTTAGTGTTGTTTTGGGATTCAAGAGCTTAATCGAAGGTGGGTCTTGAACTGGAAGAGTGTTGCTCAAAGGCTGCTCAAGGTGAGTTTCTAGAACCCCTCTTTTACTGATTTTCAACTTGTTTGGGGCTATTATGCATACTAAGTAAACATTTGAAAGTAAACGTGGGTCTACAGCTTTATGTTCAAATGATGTATGTATGTATGTTTTAGAGTTGGCTTATGGTTAGTGATGATGGTTAGCTTGCTTAGGTGCCCTTAGTGTTTAGATATGTGTTTGGGTATGATTAGAGTGGTAATCGGTGAATATTATAACATACAAAATATTTCAGAGTGTTCTGATGACATGACCAGTGGTCCATGCGCCCAGAGTGTTGGCCATGCGCCCAAGAGAGGGCCATGTGCCTAAATAGTGGCCCATGCCCATCATGTTGGCCATACGTCTAAGGTTAGTCATCCGCCCAAGTGTTGGCCATGCGCCTAAATAGTGCCATGCGTCTAAATAGTGCCATGCGCCTAAATAATGCCATCCGCCTAAATAGTGCCATGCGCCTAAATAATGCCATGAGCCTAAATAATGCCATGCGCCTAAATAGTGCCATGCGCCTAAATAGTGCCATGCGCCTAATAGTGCCTTGCGCCCAAGTGATTGAAACGGCTAAGTGTTGATGCGCCTGCATGGTGGCAAAAGCGCCTGAACAGGGCAGAAGCGCCCAAATAGTGCCATGCGCCCAGACTGTTTTACACTTAGAATTTTTATGCTCATGCGCCTGGAAGGTCCCATGCCCCCAATTTGGACTTGAGGTTTTCTAAGTTTTTTAAAGGGGTAATATAGGGAGATAGGCCTGGTTATGATGTGATGGCTTATGTTTGATATGTATGATGTGCCCGCATGGTGATGGTGTATGTTTATGATTATGTATGTTCCTTTATTAGTTATGTATGTCTTCCCTTGGCTTTGCGTTGAACGTTAATGAATGTAATGAAGTATTTGTAACGAAAGTGGAAGATAATGAAAAGAGGAACGTTGATGAATGCATGTATTAATGAATGAATGTGAATGTGAGAGGCTTGCAAGCAAAGTATAGTGAAGTGCATGGCTCTAAATGACTTAAGCTCAACCGCGTGAGGTTCAGCCAACCTAAAGTGTGCACGCAAGGGTTCCAGTCTTTGTGATGACCTTCAGTGATGTTACCCATTTTGATGGGGGTGCTGTTACCACATTCGGTGGGGGTGTTGTTACCCATTTCGGTGGGGGTGTTGTTACCCATTTTGATGGGGGTGTTGTTACCCATATATTGGGGGTGAAATATATGATGGTTACCCGAGTTACGTATAATTTCAGGGGTGTGGCATAAAGCCAAGCATAGGTATGAGGTGAGCGACTTTATGTTGCAACAGACTCGGATAGAGTTCAATCCCTATGATTGACTCATATGGGATCTTTGTCGCGTATCCCGGTGCTATGTCAGTCTTCGGACGTGAGTCGGGGGTATGTGTACAAGCCCTGACACAACACCAGCTTTCGAGCATGAGTCGGGAATATTGCATGAGACAAGATTCAAGTAATAAAGAGTAATAAACGAAAGATAATGTATGAAAGAACGAAGTATGAAACGAACGTTATGAATTATCGTAATAACGTACTGAACAGGATCCTTGTCATTCGACCACAGTAATCGTGGCTGAGTGCCACGAAAAGGGTAAAGTCCAACCGAATCTAGAAGAGAAGTGATTGATAATGTAATATGTTGAATGAACAAGTTAACAAACGTAATGACGAAGATAATAATGATATTATCTGTATGTACGTATGATGTATGATCACGAACGATTGTAAAGTATAGTATGATTTGAAATAAAGTAAAGGACGGTTTTAACAAAAGTAAAGTATTTTATTATAAAAAGTAGAACTCACTCAGCGTTGTTGACTTTTGTATGCATGATAGTTGGCAGGTATATGTTGATGCTGAGGAGTGCAGCATGGATGCATAAGCTACTAGGAGCATTTTAAGGCTGGCATCCGTATTTTGACATGTCTTTGTATTTTGAAATGA